>VZRU01007205.1:186732-212626 GCA_013398155.1 Pedionomus torquatus | reverse complement strand
GGACAAAGTCTTCACGCCTAACCCAAATGACCTCCTCGCCGTGACCCTCCACGTCACCGTTGATGCCAGACAAGGCCGCCTGCTTCTTCAGCTGGGTCATCCTGGAGGCGTGCGTGTCCATGGCCGGGCGTGGGCAGTGTTCCCGGCACGGCTGGCTGCTCGTGATGGAGGCTGCCTGCAGCCGCTCCCGAAGCTCTCGGTCGGCCACGGCACCTCTCATGGCCTCGCAGTACTCATCGTCATCGCTGAGGATGTCCGTTTCCTTGATGTCCTCCTGCTCCTCATACTGAGCAAGGTCAAACTGTTCCTCTACCCAGCGGTCAGTGTCCCCACTGTGCGTGGGCTGCTGGGATTCTTTTTCAGGGCTGCTTGTGTAGACGGCATCTGAGTCAATGGTAAACCTGTTTCGGGCCAGCCGCCGCCTCCTCCTCCCAAGAGACTTGCTTGGGGCTGACACTGCGCACACACAAAGATAAAACCCCACAGGCTTTTTACACACGGTACAACTCTCTTTGAAAAGTTTAGTCTTCCAGGGGCCCTTTATTATAACACCACTAGGCACAACGCAGGAAGACTCCCACAAATGACCTCGTCATTCAGCATCCTCCCTGCGGGCAAGTCACACATCACTCAGCTCCTCAGCACAGGTCTCTCTCCAGCTGAAAAAAGGAGTTTCTGCTACTCAGATCCACAGTTGGGATAATGGCCCACAATTACTGTTCCTCCTAAGCGGTAGGCAGGCAGCCAGCCAGCACAAAATGCATCTGTTCAGCTCAGCTTCTCACACGCAGCGTCCTGCTGTCAGCACACCACGGAGACCAACTAGCTTTACGCCTCCGTACAAGACATTGCTTTGTTCTTGGACCTAAGAGCAACACTATAGGTTCCCAAGCGGCTACCTCGGTGCTGAAGATGCTGCAACTTTTGGATTATTTTCGGGGAACTAAGTTCCCTGTCCAGGTTCTGCTACTCCCTTCCCTGCTCCCTCTCTACTAGGAGGGATGGGAAAAAAACCCTAAGAAAAACCCCAAATCAGAAAAACTTTCAGAAGTTCCTTACTCAGCATCAGCTGGTCTACTAGCTTTTGCAACTGGCCCAGTTAGCAAATTCACATCTTCGCTGTCAGAGCATCTTCATGAGAGGCTTGTGAGGCAATGCAGGGGATGAATCCTGCAGCTGAAGGACCTGCAGGCATTCCAGTGTTTTATGTGCACACACACATAGCTCCACAGCAAGCAGGTGAACTCCTAGGTTAGAGCTTGTCCCTCTCCACTAAGCAGCACCTTAGCACTTTCAGTATATATTTATTAAATTCTACCTTGGGGGCAGGGTTACATTTTAATATCCCTGAGCCTCAAAACATGCACTAAGTACAACAGCTCAGCAGTTGCAAATTTTAAGTGGACTCTAAGAGAAGATTTTATTCCCTGCAGAATTCATCGTGCAAATGTACCAATGAGCCAAACTGAAAGAGGGTTTGGAATCTACAGCAGAACAGCCCCACAGGCTGGCTGAAGAAGCACTGTGGTAGAACAGTTGCATTTTGGCCCTCCTTTGACTCCTTTTCCTTACAATTTTAAGTGTCTCTGATGCAGATGGCTAGTAACACCTCAAGCAAGAAGCCATGCTGAGACTGATATAGGTCTGGCCTGCCCATTACAGAAGAGGAACAGAAAGCCTGGTTGTCTACATTGCTGGATCAAATGAGCAGAAAAAAAAGAAAAAAAAAAAAAACGCCAAAAAACCAACCCCAAACAACAGACCAGAACAAAACACGCAGCGGTGCCGTGTACTTTTCAGTTGGAAGCAAATGTTTCTTCCCTCCATCATCTAGCGTTCTGAAAATGAAAACCTGCTTTTCCCTGGGATTTTCTCATTGCTTTTGCCTGAAGTCAACTGAAAAGGAAAATCCACGGTTTAGGACAGGCTGTTACCAAAATAGTACTATCAAGCGCATGCTTCTCCAAATGTGAGAAGTAGAGGCATGTGCCCTTTAGCAATACAGCTGAAAGGGCTAAAACGGAGGATGTACAAAGCTATCTCTTCAAACCAAGCCACTCACTCGGGGGAGCTGATTTTTCCTCATACATTTTAGTTTAAAAGTGCTAGGGTTAGCTCAAAATTCTGTACATGCTTCTAGGAAATATGCAGCGGGCTTCTGCTCTGTTCAGCTGAAACCCATTTTCAGATTAAAGTGCACAGCCAATCGGTATCGACAAGAATCCCATTTCTTCCTTCCACACCAGAAGGACCACTCCAAAGCTGAGCCTTGAGTGCAAAGCAAGGTAAATAGAGGCAATTTAAGGCTCTCAAGGAAGTGAAGCATGGAAAATCAGCAGTTTTTACATACACAGGAGAGAAGGCTAATCCTAATATACAAGTAACTGACACCACCACATGTCCTACAACGGCGCTGGGGTTACTGGGATCTTGAAAGTCTGTAGCCCTACAGTACCTGCCCTGTTCATGGCTGGCCTTGCACCTTTTAGAGCACACAATCTTTTTCCACCAAAAGGAACATATTGCTGGGATGAGGGCAAACTTTCGGTTTTAAGAAGCTGTCTTCTGTGTTTATCCCGCAGAATCGAATGCACTGCCTTCAGAAAGTCCTTCCTGTGTTCTGGTGAACTGAAAAACAGGCGAGAACACAAAAGGCAAAGTTACCTCTTGGGAACTGCTAAAAGCTCGCTGTGAATGAGATAAAGTACAGAACCGATCATTATTTAAGACAGTGCAAACTGGCATTTAAGACCGGCATACACTTTCCCCTGAGAAGACTCAATCTATTACAGTATTTTCAAAGCAAAGTTAAATCTATAATCATTGCAATGGACATCCAAGGCAACGAATACACTGTTCATTAACAAAACATTTAGTTATTCACCCCTCTTGAAGCTTCCTTTTCCTCCAATGCCAACCGCGCATTTCTCTTTGTCCGATAAACATCAAGCGACCTATGGTAGCTAATTAAATCTCAGTTCGTCTCCTGTAAACACACACCAAGCAAAAGTCCTGCAACTCTCTACTACTTAGTAATAGGAACTGGCTTGTATCAGCTCCATTAGACACTGGTGAACTTGTACACTAAGTTCTTATTTGAACTCTAAAACACATCAGGGCAACCATCACAACAAAGATGGACGAGGTTGACTTAATGAAAGGGCGATGCCTTAAGAGCAGAGGCTGGAACTTGGTGGCATGAAAGATACCAGCTGAACACATGAGCAGCTACCTGATGTAAATGGAACTTAGTTGGATGTAAATTTGTGAAAGAAAAATTGCAATAACGGTATTCCATGAAGGTGCAAAGCTGATCAAATAAACATTTTTATTTTAATACAAAATTCTGCCTACCAGAGGTAAGGTTTTAACACACTCTCCACACTTTCCTTACTGGCTGTTCCCAGATTGCCTTAAAGGAAAAGTTCAGGCAAACTGGGATCCAGAGATGTAGCTGCATTGAAAATACTGGAACGCACTTACCTACAGCAAAGGTGAAACGTTCTTTCTGGCCTGCCTTCAGACTCAGATTTAACATGGACAATCTCACACACAGAATTGGTCTCTGCATCTAAAGTGGAAAGCAAACAGCACTTGACACAACAGCTTCTTGTACTTAACCTCAATTACAGTATTTATTCCATAATCCTGAAAAAATGGTTTAAGACCACCCAGGTCTTATGACTGAAAGGCAGCAGTGGGCAAGTAACTAATGAAACAACAGACACTTAAAAATTGCTAAATTCTATAGGTGCATGCACTCTTATAAAAATATGAAACCTTCCCCCCCAGCTTTTCAGGTGTTTCACAGAGTAACATCACATTTTACAGCTACCTCCTATGTTCTTTTCACTTCCACTTATGCAAATTGTTTAAAACTTTGACATTTAATATAGTAAGCTTAACAACAACATTAAGAACCCTGCCAAATTCAAACAGTGGGAACATTACCTGCACTTGCCAGTGCTCGAACCTGCAGTGCTTCTAAAGGTATCATGTGGCGAAAGCGGAACGGATCCCAGTCTTCATAAATTGAAGCTCTATGTGATCCTCCCTGGAAGAATTTCAAAATTCCGTTAGGAAATGAGACACCTTGGGATAGTTAAACATGAAAGTCTTTTTGTTTTGCACTGAGAAAGCCCAGCTAGATACTTATTGCAGCTTATTCTCAAACTGCAGCACTTTAGTAACCAGCATCACTGATGTGCCTATTTATGAAGGTCTTGCTAAATTCTAGTCAAAAGAAACCATTAGACCAATCAGGTGTTATCAGTGCCTTCAAAAGTCATCCGAGACCAATGTTGCACTCTCCCCTCTCCAAGTGCACATAAACTGACAAACATGCACAACTTTCGCCTTAGTCACTCCAAACTTATTTCGCAGCCAGTTGACTTCAGAAAACAACTATACAAACATTTCAAATCACACTTTAATTTATGCCATATGTGGGAATCAAAGAGTTTTCTGCAATACAGTAGGTAACAGTTTACAGTAGCAAGACATGCGTTTACTGTCAAGTTTAGCTTTAACTTTTAATCCCAAACTCCAGGAGGATCCCCTAATACATCCCATAGGCACATCTAATTTAGCTAAGAGCAGTCAGCACTTGCTCAGTGGCATGCAACAGCCAGAACTGAAGCAAGGGCATTGTGTTTCACTAAGAAAGTTGACAGGCATCAGCTCTTGTATTTGATTCATTAACACAGATCAAAGAGCCAAACACAACAGAGACGTTCAAGGTAACACCTCGTTTCATGCAAGTCCACTCCACAGCATGGAGTGGTTGTGGGAAGCTACAGGAATGACTAGCCCAGCAGAGAACCAAGGATAAACTAAATGATGGCTGAGCAACAAGCCACTTGGCAGTACTCAAAACCTTCATTGTGTGGCAGAGAACAAGAATGACATATGCAAAAGCCCACTAGCACCACAGCTTTGTGGAAAGCAAATCTCGATTGCAGCGACACAAATGCACACAGCATCACCGAAGTAGCCCAAACAACTTACAAGTTTCTTCTTCTGTTTGGAACCATCCTTGTATACAAGGACCACAGCAGTTTTGAACACTGGAGGAGAGAGTTAGAAACAAAAGCCATGTAGTCAGTAAGGTAAGGAATTGGTCTCCTCTACACCTGAACACACAGACCTTTCAACTCCTCAGACAGCCCTCACTGAATCAGGGAGGGAAGGCAGGAGTAAACCTACCAGCCCCTTTTCTGCACACACACACACAAACCCTGGCCTCCCTCNAAAAAAAAAAAAAAAAAAAAAAAAAAAAAAAGGTCAAGCTCAACTGCTTTTACTAAACAAAACCAGGTTACTTCAAAGTCACTTGAAACTTAAGAGTTTAAGTTACCAGTTATTGGACCAACTATTCAAGCAGAAAGAGTTCAAGAGTTCTATACAAAAATTTAGAAAACTTTAATCCACCTGGCAACATTTACCTCAGACAAAGGAGCAGTATCCAGCTACAGGCAGCCAGTCAAGCAAATGAGACTGGAATTGGCCAGAACTTGCACACCTCCCAGGCAGGACAGTGGTCTATGTGGAATTAAAAAGTGAGCACCACTGGCAGGCAGAGGTGCAACCCAATCCCTTTTTTCCATCCACATGGAGCTGGAATTTGTCTTTCAAGACTCCAGTTTTCCTTGTGATCTCATTCTTCAGGCCTCAAATGCACCCTTTGTTTTACTACTGAATTGCATGGACACTTAATTTTAGACATTTTATTAAACCATTTTAAAACTTTTTGGGATAAGAGTTGCAGCTTTCATGAGGCCCCTCAGCTTCAGGGTACGACCAGGTGTTTTCCCAACTTTCAGGAAAGCAGTCAATTTTTATATGCTCTTCCAGAGCAAAGCTGAAAGAGTCATTTGATATCTGTTTGGCATAAACTAAAACCAAAAATCAAAAATCATTGGCTTCCTAGCTAGCATCACTTTCTGGAAACAACAAGGAAAAAACCTGTTGTGTATAACGAAATTTAGGAACAAATAAAGAAAGCCTAGCATACTCTGCATTACCTGATATAATTCAGAAAGAGAATGATTTAGCCAGTATAAGCGATCATGTACCTTTCAAAGGGACCATACTCCAATGCAGTGGAAAAACCTTGAGATTTACACCAACAGAAGTTTTGATTTCTAGTTTGGCCACCCAAGATAAACTACTTGGAGGCAGACAGACCACTCCAAAGCAACTCACTGGGAGTCCTGGCTTAGCTTTTAAGCCCTTTTTACATCTTAGATGTGCAAGTCCTGGCAAAAGGCATGGAAGAAAAAGGCAAAACCCTCTTCAAGCCCCCAACCCAGTCCTATAGGATGTGAAATACAGTTACTTGGCATCGATCAGACTTCTGAACTGTATCTTTTCAGAGACAAATAACTTTCTATATAGCTCTCAAATCATAATCTTGGATACAGGTTTAAGAAACTCTTGCACTATTACAGCAACGATCTCCAAATTCTTCGAAGATTTGGACTGCAGCAGAGACAAATACGGTTTTAGATTCTAGCCAATCTTGCAGAAGGCAATAATCAACTACCTTCAACAAATAATTACAGTAGACAGTCTTTTAGGCAACCAAAATAAAATTACTAGGATACAAACCAAATGCTGCCAGCTCAGGTTCCTTCTTCCACTTCCCCAGTGAAGCAGGAGGATTCAGCCATATCACTGTGTTATGCAAGAGCAAGTCCCCCATTGAAAGGTCTGCAACCTGCCAACACAAAGGCATGCACAAAGACACAATGCGTAATCAGTTCAAGAAAGCTTCCTTGAATTTTCAGTTCAAGAAAACTTGCTTCAACTTCATTCTTAAACAAACAAACATCCCACAAGCAAACTTTAAGATGATTTCAGATGACTGCAAGCGTGTGCAAACAGACTGTGACAGCTGGCAATAGATGCATGTAAATCCTTAATTGTTGAGCATAAATTAGGAGAAGTCAAACTCAGAGTCCAGCTCTTATAATTTGGCGGTTAGTCAAGGCAAACCTCAGATGTTTTCCTTGCATTTTTTGATCCTTTGTCCATCTTTCTCCCTACAAGTTCATTTCTCTTTTGTTTGAACATTTAAGCGTAGGCCCCATCACACACACAGTTTGGGGGCAGGTTTAGAGACTACATCATGTGAAGCAAAGCATATCCTTCCTACAGATGCTATGGCTCTTGATTTCACCCAAAGGATCACCTGTGGAAACAAGTGAAAATACTCATCTCCACATTGCTAGAAACAGACTACCAAAGGAGTTAATAACTAATATTGCAGCTACCAGAACTTTGGATTATGGTCCTCCAGTGTGACAAATCAAGGGCTATACCCAGTCTAGACCATGTTATCCCATTTCTCCACCCTTCTCTCAGTGACACCTGACTTTTGCTGAAGGATGCCACAGATAACATCAGCACAACCTGAGGTCTCTGCGATAACAAGAGCAATGCTAAGATACATGTTTATTGTCTCCCAGATTAACATCAAACCACGATTGCTCTCCCAATAGATGTTCCAACATGCTCTTTCCACCACTGCTTGCTAGCACCAACCCTAGTCTCTGCCCTCTCTAGCTGATCCTCCCTCCCTGCTACTGCAATCGAGCTCTCACACCCAAAGCTTCCTCAACACTACTCTATCCCAGACCTCCTTTGCCTTGCAGCCCAATGCTTCTTATGGTTGTTTTTCATCCTGGCTGTTAGAAAACCCCTCATTCATAGAGTTATGTCGCTCTCCACACTTCACAGACGTGTCTCTACCTCTTCCTTGAGTCCCCTTTAACCTCACTCCCTTCCCTTCTTAGTGCCCACCACCCTCCTTCACTGGGCTGCTGGACTGCAGACCCACATTTTATCAGCAAATGGAGAGTCCAGGTCTCAGCCTGAAAGTTCAAGACACCTTCCACAGCTTTCTAAGATGGTCAGCCAGGACTGAGCCACATTGCATCTTCACGTTTGTATGTGTCACATGAGACATCTAGACCAAAGCCTAAGGCTCTCTCATCTATCTAGCCTACTAACACTTTCTACAAGAGAAAGAGCGGTTCCTCACACACCACATTTTGATCTCTGTAAAGTGATTACAGAGCTAGTTATGGACTTGCCTCAGCACGCCCATCCACTCAGACTGGCGAGGCAAGATTATTTATGTGGAATGAGAAGAGCCAAGACATGGACCTGCAGCGAGCTGCAGGCTGGGATGTGATTTTGACCCACGCACATTGCTGAAGGTGACTTAACCCACTACTACTTTACATTGGTCTCACTCACTACACCATGCATGGAAAAGCAGCTCTTGAATTGGATTGGGATTTCTCTGTTTGCACCAGGATCCACTTAAATGACACAGCACAAGAGGTAAATATTTGATGCAATTTAACATTCATGCTACAGGTGCCAAAATAACAGTCTTATCTCTTAAATTTGATCATCTGTTACCTCTTTTTTCTCCCCTGTTTGTTCTGCTATGAGTTGGTCAAACACTGCCCCATATTCTTCATGGATTTTCTGCATTTCATTAATGTGGCTGGCAACTTTATTCATTGTTTTTATGGCCACTAGGAGAAAGAGAGAGAGATAGGGGAAGAGAAAAAAGGTATTTTTAAGCCTCTGCGAGGAACGGGGAGGTAGGTTCCAGATAGGATAAACAGGGAAGAATGATGTAGGTTAGCTCCTTACCATCGAGGTGATAATGTTCTTCACTGTCTACATCAGTAAGAGCAAAAAGCTCCTTCAGCAGCAGAGGGTATTTCAGTATCCGCTGGATGGGTTTGATGAGGTAAGACTCCAGTGTAGAGGAGTGCTGCCGTCGGGGATTCTGTGCATCCAGAAATGCCTTGAAAGCAGTGTCTGTCTTGGCTGGAAGATGGAAATGAAGTGATTGGATAAATCAAAAATCATAACAGCTGCCCTGATAAAGTGACTTTTCCAGCTTTAAATCCATTTATCCAGAGACATTTTGCAAGGAAGTGCATATTTATCACGTCCAATATTAGATTTATGCACTTCAGTTTTTGAGTTACTGACCCTTTGCCACAGATACGCTATTTATGATTTAATATCAGGCACCTGCCTACCATACCGATACACGCAATTTTAATTTCACTATCAGTATTTTTGGCATTGCAACTATTCTAGAGCAGCATAAATTGTTTTAACCGTCTGTTTTCTTTAAGAAAAAGGCTCAAATTGGATATTTGTAAGAAGTCACTTCTCATGAGTCTAGCCTGGCAGATACAACTAAAACACTGCTGAGTCTGGTTATTGTTATCTTACTAAAGCTTAAAATGCAGCACTGAACAACAACAAAAAAATCAAGAGCTAGTAAGGAGGCAGGAAGCAATAAACTTATGATAGTGCAAGATACTTCGGGAGTGCAGGCATACTGGACACCTAATTGCTGTCAACTTTTCTACCTGACTGCTGCTGAATTTATAGAAATAACATTTTCTAAATTGCTCCCTCCACAGAGCATGAATTTGTATGGGGAAGGAAGTATGAAAAAGGTGGCATTTTTAGATACACAAGTTATTCAGTGCAAGAACAATTTCACAGAATTGCTTTTATTAGAGCCATGTTCCCCTGACGAGTTTAGGTGGGTTTTTTTGCAGATAGTCACCTGATTTCAATAAAGCAGCTTCAGTTTAAAAGATTTAAAATTTCAGATTTAAAACCAGTTTTAAATCCAAAAGCACCTCAGCTAAGGACATCAAATTACACTTGAAATACACTCCCAGGTTTTTTAAGAGATTTATCTCTGGAATAAAATTTTAAGTTCTGTTTGTGCAATGATTCAAGTACAACCATTTCTCATTTATAAATAGAGTCAGCAACGAAAAAGCAAACCAATACAACCATATCTATCTAGTCTATGGCCTCAACATTAAGGTCTAACAAAGTGATGTCAAAAGAAAGCACAGATGTGACTAGTAACAAATCATTTATTCATATATTCCACAGAGCTGCCAAGTATTGTTTGCAGCACGGTAAAGAAGAATTTACAAGCAGCAATGAAGGAGGAAAAAAAAAAAAGTGTGCAGTTAAAAAAGAACAAAACCAAAAAACAACAACAAAAACCCACAAAAACAAAAAAAAAACCTCAAGAAAGAGAAAACCCCTGAACTTTTGATTGTCAGGCATCCAGATGTTCTTTGAAAAAATAAGATTTCCTCCCTTAACAGCATTACTCCTACAACTGGAACCATTTGTTTATTTAGCATCCTTGCAAAAAATGAATTGCATGAAGCACTGCTAACTAAGAGATTAACACTTCACAGGGAAAAAAAACCATCATTCCAAGGCTAGAAGGGCCATGGGCATTTATAAGCCAGACCACAGTTTGTTTATCTCCATCTCAGCAAGCCAAGCTCCGCTAGGAATCTGTACATGGAAACTTCTCCGGCAAATTGGAACAAAGGTGCAAGGAAGAGGAGGAGGAAGAGAGAGAGAACATGGTGAAGTTAAAATATTTAGACAGCTTCCATAAAACATTCTCCCAGGCTGATCCTTTTCTAGTAGCTGTCAGCGTTCAATCACATTGGCCAGAGCTTCACTGGGATTGCCACTAGCAGGGATTCACGGCACAAAGTCTAGGATGATCCACAGATCATGACAAGTGTCAACACTCCCAGTTCCAAAGTACACAGTGCTCCATTAGCCCACACCACATAACTCATTTATGAAAACTTTCCACATGACTGAAAAGAAACTGAACATGTCAGGGTAAAATAAATTAAGCATCTAGGGAAAAAACTACATAGGAGGTTAAGGAGTCTTGTGACAAGATACTTGGGTATCATTACATCTATGGTGGTCCAAGAACACCCATGGCATGGAGCTCTGTGAGCCTCTCAGGCCAGGTGGACTTACTTTCCTACTGCTAAAACTCCTGTAGGGCTACCAGGCATGCGTGTGCCCCCATTCCTCCACCACAACTTGCCCTGCACAGTTTAGGGTGCAGTGGCCATGTCTCATCATCCACAAGCACAACCTGCACCAGCCCAAATCAATATGTCACTGTGACATCTCGCTCTCTACATGCCCAGGTCTGTTTGTCCAGCACCCAGCTCTTACCTTTCACCAGTACTTTGGGGACTTTTGTGTGGCTGGCACAGAAGGCACTGTACAGCTTGAACCGGTCAGCGTAGTAAAGAAAGGATCCACCCAAGGAAAACAACACTTTCTAGGATTTAAAAAACAAACAAACAAACATGCATTAGGAAAAGAAGCACATGAAAGCCAGTTAGCTATTTTCTCTTCTGCCAGGTTACCTGAAGTTTTCATTTAGCTTTTGGATGACAGGACACTGCATTTTTAGAGTATTTTCACACTGTCTAACAAGAAACAGGCCCAGCTTCGGTGCCTGGGTTCAGGCTATGTAATTAACATCATTAGCCAAGTTCCAGTTAGGATGATCTGGAGACACCACTGACTATACAGACAACTAGGTTCACAGTTCTGGAATGGTATTTAAATCCTGAGGTTATAACCTTATTGATCTAAGTAATGACCAGAGGCCACAGGAAGGACTGACTTTGTAATGGATCAAGACAGTAAGGAGCTACAATCAAGACTATTATCCCTCTGCACAGCATGCCAAGGTCTTCACTCTTTTGAAAATGTGTTTGTGCAAGGGCCAAACACAATCTTTCCCTAACAGATCTAGGCCATGGACAAGCATTTTCTCTGCTACCCACTTCAGAAAAAGAGAACATGGGGTGGGGAATGAGACAACACATACGCAGCTTGCCTGCAGTCAGCAAAGGGAAACATATTGCAGAACTGAAACCCCGAAGTCTCATTCTGCATGCTCCTTTCAGGCTATGCCCATAGATCAGAACTAAAAGTGAAGTTGATGCATATTTTATGGGAAGAGGTGGAAGCAGCAGCACCCAGACAACAAAATTCTCTCCATAAAGAGGCTTCTTCTGCACTCCTCTTGAAGCTCAGAGCACTCTGTGGTTACAGAGGCTTCCTCCACTGAAAAAAAAACCAGTATCTCTGTGCTCTATATTAAGGGTGTATTTCCTATTCCTACGAAACAAAATCTGTGTCCTAGTTATGCAAGGGCAGTGTTCATGATTGCTACTTAATTTTAAACAAGCACCTGATGGCAAAGCCACACATGCACAGAAAGACAACTTCTTTTGATAGTTCTTTCAGGGCTGTATGTTAGCTGCAGAGCAGTCCCAGTGGAATTGTCATTATTCACCAAGAAGTCCTTTCCTCTACCAAGGTGAGTGCTCAAAGCAAGAGTAAAATTCCCCAAAGATTGAATACTGTATTAGCTACTTGCCATATATCCAGTACATGGCTGCATTAGAAATAGTTACTGTTTTCACATTTTTTCTACTTATTTTTTTAATTAAGTTTATATATCTGTAGTTTTCATTTCTATTTTTGATGCACATCTGCTGGCAGTTGGAAGTATTTGCCATATAGTTCCACTATGCATCAAAAGCCCAAATACAGAATTCAATTTACAAAGAATTTACCTAACTTTCCAATTCTAGCTTTTCCTGACAGCCCAAGACAAGAAATCTGGCAGAAGGGCAAGAATAGCATCTAACAGCACATGGCATTACAGATTTCTAGTGCTCTATGTGGCTAAATGTAGCCTACACTACAATTGTAGCAGAGCAGGATGTTTTTCGAAGAGTTCCAGTATTAGCTAACAATTAATAAGTCACAGTAAATAGATGTAGATTTTTATATGAACAGCGATGGTAGTCAGACGAATATGATAAGCAGTGTTAAAGGACTATTCAGAACATAAACAAAGAGATTACCTTAAATTGCTCCACTTTTTCAAGCTTTTCCAGGTCTGGAACCAGCCTTACTCCATCTTCAAGGGTTTTCAAGAACTCTACCTGGAACGCTACCATTTCAGTCAGATTCCCAAAGAGAACATCCAGCTAATAAGAGAAAAAAAGCAAGATGCTGAAAATACCACTTTGCAGCTGGATCACATTTTCTAGAACTTCAGTAATTCTCAGTCCAATTGTATAATTAGTGTGATGTCAGAAACACAAAACAAAACAAACAAACAAAACCACAAAAAACCCTTAAAGACTATGCATTATTGAGCTGTACCTTTATACTCTACTTGATCCATTGTTTTGAAAGAAATTGAATTGGATATTTCTCTATAGCCTTTGTTTAGACAATCAAGTCAAGC
The DNA here is from genome assembly GCA_013398155.1 of Pedionomus torquatus. Classification (NCBI taxonomy): domain Eukaryota; kingdom Metazoa; phylum Chordata; class Aves; order Charadriiformes; family Pedionomidae; genus Pedionomus; species Pedionomus torquatus. Next base: position 199,458 of record VZRU01007205.1, on the reverse strand, counting down.
TGGAGAGTGGAAAGCAGAGATATTTGGCAAAAAGATAATCAACAGATAACATACCTCATCTGGTGTGAGAAATGTTTCTTTTTGTAGAGGCTTCAGGTATCTTTCCATTAGACAATTTAAGTCCTAAAAATTCAGAAAAAGATTCCCATGTTGGTTTCTTGAATTGCCTCTTAATATTTATTGAAGTGGCAAAGATCACAGTTTACCTAGTCTACGAATTTTTCCCTTTCATACATAAGACAAAATAGTTGCATCTCAGAGAATTTAAGATAGTAAAAGGAAACATTTACACAGTTTTACTGACAAAATTAATGCCAGCTCTCATTATGCAGCGTTCCTCCGCACACTAGCTAAGTAATTTCAAAATGACAGCACAAGAATCTGGAAAGCTACTTATTTCAGATGTTTAAGTTACTGTTCTGGAGACAGTTCATAGAATTGAATGTAAGTTAACTAAGGGATACATGCACGAAACATAATTTGAAGTACTAGAGAAGAAACTAACAAAATTTTCAAGAAAGAGGAAAAATATTGGCAGACCAAAACAACACACTGAGACCCTCTTACTTTGACGTAGGTGCGTTCTGTCTCAAGAAGTTCACAGATAACCTTTCGCAGTTTATCTGCATCTGTGAGTTGTCTCATGGTGGCCAGCTGGGGTCCTGTAAATTCCTGAGGATGAGCACTTGAATCAGAAGGGTTCATTTCATGCAGACTGCGACAGAAAGCAGCGACCTGCTCTGTACTCTTTAAAAAGAAGGAAGAGGAAAGACCAGCGGTAATATTTCAAGTAAGAGCTATAGGAACAATGGGAGCTGAGAAGCCTTTGCAGTTAAACAGTTGCAGCTTGGGGGCTTTTTAACAGGTACCAAAGTACAGAAATGCACATATTTCATATCTATCTGTCCTATCTCTCAGCAACTGGGGCTAAGGAGTTGCACAATTCAAGTTAATTGAAGTTCTGTTCAATAACATTCCTGGTGTCAGATAAGCATGAACTTTAATTAAAATAGGCTCATCTAGCACTTAAGATTGAAAAATAAACAAACAAAAAGGCTCAAGAACCACAAACCAAAAATGACTACACAAAACACACACCCAGCCCCTCTGCCAGTTCCCTAATTGAGTTTGCAAGAGTCCTTTGAAGAGCTGTGTCAACAGAACCAAGGAAACAACATGGAAACAGAAACAGTTTAAACCGCTTTCCGGGGAAGCAGAGCCTCTCTGGCTTCAAATGCAAGCTCTTCGGGAAAGTAACTGCCTGTTCATTCTGCCTAGAAACATGCCTTGCAGGGTGAATTTCTTCCCCATAAGTCAGGTTTTCCAGAGCTGCTCCATCTAGCTTCTTTCTTTAATGTTTAATCAGCTGTCTATATATAAAAACAGTTATCCTCTCTTCACCTCGTCATGTTAGATCATCTTCTCACATCTTTCGTTACACTGAAAAACTTGGAGCAGGTACAGTCTCTGGTGTCAGTGACGACAGCCCCAAGCTTCTAGGGTTGCCAAAGCAGCAGCGCAGCCTGTCTCCATCCTGCCTGGAGGGGGCACGGGAGGGAGAAGAGCTGCTGCACTTGATCACACCTTTCTAACCTTTTGCGTCTAATTCTGCCACAGTGTCTTAATCCAGATTTAGAGACTTCTCAGCACTGCCTCTCTATCCCTCCAACCCATACTGAAACAATTTACCAAAAATTACCCTGTTCCAACAGAGAATATGCAGGGAGAGAANATAGCTTATTTAAAAAAAAAAAAGGAAAGAAAAAAGCACACCACCATCCTGCAGTTTAGAGAAAGTGCACTGCTTCCTGGGAGGTCACTCCACTTCCACCAGCTGGTAGCAACAACATCATTTGGAGCCTGCACTATTCCAACTCCTTCATAATGACCCAGCCTGAAAAAAATCTCTGCATTTTTAAATCTGTGCCGTCTGCTCACACAGGTATTTTCCTCTCTCAGTGCTCCTACAGTGCTACGCTGCCACTAAGCCCAAGAGAAACATTAACCATGCTAGTGATAAGTAAGGGATTTCCTTCCCTAATACAGTTACTTCCCCTAAAAGGATCTTCTGGCTGTAAACACTCACCTGAGTGTACCACTGCAAGGCATATTAGTAGAGATGCTTGTTATGCAAAGGATACCTTTCTTCAGGACACAAACAAGCAATTAACTAATTGTGACTGATGTCTATATAAAATGCCTCTTGGACACATTTAATTACAGGAAAAATATTAATCTTCAATATCTTACGTTTAACTCAGATGAGGAAGAACATTAAAACATTGTTAAGTCAAGGGCAGGGGGAAGTAGCGAGTTGAACCAGTCCATTTCCAACCAACTCAGCTTCTGATAATGGTACATGTCACAGAGTTGGACTTATTTATTAGCAAGGTTTCACTTACACTTGACATACTCTTTAAGTATACCCAAAGCTTACTCAAAACTTTTACGTTAAGCTTGCATTAGATTTCAACAGGTGCAATCTTGATCTCAACAGTCCGAAATCCACAAAGCACAGTACGCAAAAGTCTGGCTCCAGCACAAGCAAAAAAAAAAAAAAAAACCTGCACAAGTTACCTGCTCTACTGGAAAGGGACAAAAACAAAAGGCAGCATTTCCCTCAGAAACATTTAGCTTTCTTAAGACTATTTCGTGAAAGAATATTTGAGGAAGGCATATCCATGACTTTTTTTTCTAAGAACCAACTAGACAATTAAAAATAAAGTATAAAACACAACATGGATCAAACTCTAAAAATAAACCAAATGTTTTAAGCCGTTTGTGCTTGATACCCCTCAGACAGCTCACTGTCTGGTGCATTAACTTGCAATAATTCACAGGGAAAGATAGGTCACCCAGAAAGAGAGTGAAAATCCACTTACACCATGAAAAAACAGCTAAAAACTACCAAGTAGTTCGAAATTGGATATCTGTCATCCAGGCATGCAGTCTGCTCCAGAATGAATAGTTACACCCACAAGCCAAAAACGAAGCATAGAAGACTTTGAAAGCCTTATCTCCACTTGTGCACACTTAAACCACTCACTGACTTCAGCCTTGCCCATCTCCAGCCAGCAGCAACCGAGCTCTGCCTTGCTCTTTTATGTATTTCCCAAGCATAATCCACCCGATACTCTTTGGACAGACAAAAAGTCTCAAGCACAATAATATTCACAAACCTGTTTCCTTGTTTGTTCATTGAACAAACTGTCCTGTTTCATTCCTGAATGTAATTCCTTCTACTTTATATTTACTTTAAAAAAATAAATTTCTGAGCAGAAAGCAGATGCATATTGCATCCGGGGAGGTTAAGAACACAGCTATTTTGCTCGTGAATAGTATTAACAAAAGCTTCTCTGTCCCAATTTCCCCAGAGAAAGTGGGCAGAGAAGGTGTGGAACAGAAAAAGATCCTTTTGTCTTTTGGTACCAGCCTTGTTTCCCAGCTACCAGAATGATAGCACTGAATGGGGATTTCTCTGGGAGAGTTACGGAGTCATACTTCAGGCACAATTCTGCAAGCAATCCCATCTAGCTACCTTAAAATGAGATGGAGGGCTGGCACAACTGGGCTGTAGAACGAAGGTTACTTTGCAAGCACATTAAGTCCTCCTCTGCAGGGGGCTCAGCAGAGGAGCCAAGCTCACATCCTTCCCATGCAGGAGGAGCAGGTCCTTAAACTCACCAAGCGCGTTGATGTTGCCCCCAGCAGGGAGTTTTGGCTGCCTGCCCTACAGTTGTGAGAGTGGAGTGCTATTTCCCCTCGCACTCGCTGTATAAAGACATACGGGTGCCTGGGCATCCGGCAATTTGCCCCTTCTCGTGGCATGCAAGCACCTCTGTTTTGCCACGGACGACAAACTCTACGCAGTATTGATCTCCCAAACAAAACTCGGGCAAATTACATCCTTTCATGCATTGCCAAGACGGCTAATGACATTGCACAATAACAAAGAGCCTCTACAGGATATATACGTTACAGCTCAGCCTCGAATTTATAACCTGAAAATTAAAACAGCATGAAAATTCATTTAACTGCTAATTACTTAGACTAGTCGCGTTGCACAGGAGATCTGCTCACCAAATACAGCATACGGTACAGAGAGTCGCCAGCTCTCCCAGCGCTTTCGTTCTTGAGTTTACGGTTAACTCTCCAAAGAGCCGACATCGCTGGAAAGACAGTATTGCCAGAGCTGTCACTCAGCTAGGATGAAAATCCCAGCTCTCCACATATTCAGCTGATCCGAAAGGCTTTCCCACTCCAGACAGATACTCCCCGCTGCTTACTTGGCACACAGCACAGAAGACAGCTACATTTTAATAAGGAAGGGCAGTGACCATATTTCTCTAAGCAAAGCCTTTCCCCCCATGTGTCATTTGCCACTGGCCTCGTTCGCTCACCACATCAGCTGGAATTAAGGGCTGGGTACCAGGCAAAGCTGCGGAGTCGATGCTGCTTTTCATAGGCTCACTGAGAGGAAAACTTCAGCAGAGAGGCTGAAATGCAGCAAAACGGAGGTGAAGGCAGCCCGGGAATATAAATGTCTGTTGCCTGTGGCTGAGCATGAGCCGATTGGCTACAAATGGCACTGCAGGAGAATATTAAACATCTGAAGGGACAGAGGCACAGAATTAAGAGAACTTTAAAAAGCCAGCTACGCTACAGGAAAACCTACCCTCCAAATCCCCATTTTAATCCTTTCACATCTATTGCAACACGTTGAAGGTTCTGAGGCTTAATTTTGGTCTTGAATAATGCTGCACAGAAAAGACGACCTACTTTCTCTGAAAAAATACCTCTAAATGGCATAAGCATGTACACACACACAGCCCATTACAGCATGCTCCCCTAAGCACAAGTGCTGCAAAGGTAATTAGTTTTCATTTCAAGAGGCAGATGTCTTTAATTAGAAACAGGGAAAAATGAGCGTCCTGCAGTATTTAACTGATGAATTTTAAGACACATCCCAAATCAAATTCAAAGGACCATTACAGCAAAAAACATGCACAAAGACTGATCTTGAGATAGGACACACCACCTGTCTTAGCCTTTGGTAACCTGCAACACTAAGCGCTCACACATGCAATCGCTTTTCAGGGTACCTCCTTTAAACTTCAATTTGTCCTACAATACTTAAAAGGCCAAAATCACCAAATAGGCAAGTAACCATTTAAGAAATAACTCTGGTATGAAACGTTCCCAACATTCTGTTGGGCTGAAGACTGACAGAGGGTCACCGTCTAGATTTCATCAGCAGCCTGAAACTTGAATTCACACATTAAATGAAAACAAGCCTGAAGAGATGCCAGAGAGCAGACCTTCCCCCACTCTCTTCCTTGTGGCTCCCACACAAAATAAGGAGAGAAGGGAAAGACAGGAGTCCACCCCAGAGCAGAAGAAACTGGGTGAGCAACTCGGGCTGCTGCCAGCTGCACGGCTTGAAGGAAAAGAGTTGCACCCAAAAGGAATACCTGCTTGATACTGTTCACATAGTTTTCACGCCAACAGATATTACATCTAAGAGGGCTGGTTGATGTTGGGAAGGCATCATGAAGTTAGGGAGTGAGTCCAAAGAATAACAGCTGTCTCACACTACTGCATTGCAGACACCACAAGCCACCTTGGAAATGTGTTTTTTTATCAGAATAGTTCAACAGACATCCCATTTTTGCTTGTAATTGCGACTCTTTTGACAACAGTGATGGAGAAGTAAACTCCATGTTACCAGGTCTTTAGGATATACAGTGGATAAGATTTTTCAGAAAAGGGAGGAATCCTCAGAACTACTAGTGAACCCTTCAAATCGTTCACCACCACCATCAACAGCTTGGAGGCTTTTGCAGATTAAGAAACAAATGCACCACTAGTAAGAAAACACACACCCACGTGCACACATGCTGGGCTGGGGGAAGGGAAAGAGACAGCTGGGAGGGAGGAGGATAAGAAGGGAAGACACATTCAAGTACCTCCTGCGTTATACATCCACCTCTCATCAGCATGACAAAATTACAGGTAAGTCCCAACAGACCCAAACCCAGCTTTTGGTAGGATTTCGCACAGCTTACCTTCATAAAAAGCCTACCCAGCTTGTGCTACAAGAGCAGATGAAGGAGAGCTGTGGCGCTGCATTCCTCTCCTTTTCCCATGAATTATTAACTCTCCCCTAGGATCGCTTTGCTGGCTGGAGAGCCAGGATGTTTCCTTGGAGAAGCTCGGAGCTCTTCTCTGCAGCGCCCTGCAGCCATCAGCAGACCACAAGCACCACAGCACTGAGTGGTGGCGTTTTCAGGATTAAGCCCTGCCCCAGTATCATGCTATCACAAGGCAAAAGGCAACCCAAATGCTATTTTCAGATATTCGGCTGCTAATGCTACATCCACACCAGAAGAAGGGGAACTCTGCATTTAGCTGGGAGGCTCCAGCACAGTTAAACTGGATTCCCTCAGCTGCCCAGCGACAAAGAGTGCTCCTGCGCTGCTTTTGGGCAGAAAATAAAGGCAGTCTCCCCTGAACTCCACCATCCAAGGGAGACAAAGATGTGGCAGTAGTGGTGATAAGGGGGAACATGCCTCTCCTGGTGGTACAAGGGCAGAGCGCTCCACTTCCCACGCACAAAAACAATCTGCGTAAAACAATGCTGAGGACATCAGCTTAATCTTCTGCACCATAATCCTAGAAGCATGGAAAGGTATGGCTGTGCATGGCCAGTAAAACACCTTTGATTTTTTTACCTCACCCTACCAGCTAGGGGTCAACTTTCCATGGAAAACCAAATGTGGCAGATTCCTTACTCCCCACACACATTCCATATCCTTTTCCAAGCACATGGAACAGCAAAAGGATTAGGAAAACCCTCCCACTGATACAGTAGGGTTGGTTTTTTTTTTTTCATTTTTGTTGTATTTAAAAATTAGCATGTGATTAGCAAGCAATGACATCCTCCTTGATACTATATACTGGAATTCTCTACAGACATTAAAAAATAGCGTGGGGGGCTCTGCACCTTGTGTTAAAAAGAAACCACAAAGAAAGCCCACTTAGCAGATAGCTCTTCTCCTTGAACAGGGATGGTGGTATTCATGAGTTTGCCAAACTAAGCACACTGTATATATATACTAAATGTATGAGTGTGCTTCTGTTTTTATGGAAGACTATTTTAACCAGTTTGTCTCATAACAAACAGAACATGAAGTAACAATGCCTCACTGCCCTCTATATCACAAAAACAAAACAGGACGTATTTCTGAATTTTAAAAGAAAACATGTACTGATGACAACATTTCACTTGCAGAAAACCGGATTTTCCTCTCACTGGAAACCAAGGCTTGTTAGAGTTACAAGTTACTCTTCCAATATAAGAACATTAAGTATTAGAGCTGCTACCATACATTTCTCAGTTTAACTAAGTCTGCTGAGCCACAAGGCTAATCATGTAATCCTTACGCCTTGCTTCAGGCAATTACAGCTTCGAAGATCCAGGAGACAAGATGTAAAACGGAACCCTGCAGCCTGTTGCATGGTTTAAAAATAGAAAGCTATGGAAAATACAGCTTCCATAAAGAAGAATAAGAACATTTATTCCCCAGGCAGCTACATGTTATGCTCGATGCTCTTCCAAAGCTTCAGCATTTAACAGAAGAGACTCCTTTCAGTGCATATGAAAATCCCACGTATTTACAGTTAAAAATCCCAAAACATCAACAAACGCTTCCACTTACTCAAGAAATTCTTTGTACTTACAAGAAAGAGTCCCGCAATAAAACCTGGAAACAAACTGTAAGAATAATCACCTTCTCTGCATACAAGTTCTGCATATAGTTCATGCATAGGAACGTTTCCCCATATCTGACTTCCACTGACTGGCTATCAAAGACAAAACTACAGGCTAGCATGACATAAGAGATCAGGAAACAAGAGGCCAGGGTCTTTTCCTTCCTTTTGCTACAGTGACGAGTAGAATAGCATGTGGACCAGTTCAGAGCTCACTGTAACACATTCTAGTTAAAACAAGAGCTGAGAAAAAACCACACCTATACATAAGCATATACTAAGTGATATCTGACACTGACAAGATCATGAAGTCTGTAAAAAAATAGCTGTGAGCTCTTAGCATCTGCTATGTAACAAATACCTAAAATCAAATCAGTGCCTGCACAATAACCTCAGTTGATTCTGCAGCAAAAGCCACTAATCATGATACCTTATGCTGTATAAAGCTCCCCAGCACCAGAGCAAGCGCAAACTACCAACCACTGCAAAACCCAGCCCTTAATAGATGGCAATTAGCAATCCATTTGCACAACCTCTTAGCTATAATTGGAGAGTTTTGCTTCAATTTAAGGTAGATTGGCTATAATTAGTTTGCATTTAAAAACTAGCATGTACGCTATGCTATTGATTTAAGGAAACACTGTTTAACTTACACTCCTCCTATGCCTAGAAATCAAGAAGGAGTAAGAAATCATAATAATCCACCTGATCTTTTGTTTTAGCTGACCTGCTCGGGTGAAGGAGGTGATAAAACCAGCATGTTTAAAACTTATGTGGGAATATTGCCATGAGATGCTGAAGATGTGAACCAACCCTGGAAAAAGGCCACTAGTCTTGCCTAAGAGGCAATCAAAGCTGTAATTTATTACATTTAATATCATCCATAAACACCTTAAAAGTAAGATTAACGTTTTCCCAAGAAAGGTGCTCTAATCGCATGCAGCTGTGAAGTCAGCACATCAGCTGTGAGTGGACTGTGATTTTGCTCCTTGTCACGTGAAAGTGAAACTTTCTCACCTTGCTCATCTTATCGGCCTCATCAGACGACTCCAAGTCTTGCGCTTCTGCCTCCTCTGGAGCTGTCTCAACAGAGCTGTCCGGGTCGCCGCAAAGTGAATGCCCTGCTGAAATTGAGATGCGTGTGAAAACCCAACCATCACGTCTGAAAGTTTCAAAGAGCTGGGTGCAACAAGACATGCAGTTTCCCATGGAAGGCCAGGCCTCATCCTGCACACAAGTTCATGCCAACACAACGTTATGCTGGAGACAATGCATGACCTCAAAGGACTACCTCAGCTTACAGCCCGGGCCAGGTCTAACTACAGCTGTAAAAATAAACAGGTTATAGCCAGACACATGATTTAGTCGGAAACTCTGAAAGGCAATTCAGAGATAAGGCTAAAATGCTGCATATAAATTCTTATGTTCATTATTAATTTCTTGGCTGGCGAGCAATTGCCTACCTTTATACTTTAGTGGTTTCAAATGGAAACTGCAGTATGTGAGTGGGCAGGCTGTGCCAAGAAGTAAGCCTTGATCAGCTCTTCCTCTGAGTTAAGTCAAACGTGGTGATTTTATATTGCTTGCAGTTTTTGGACTAACACACCCGCTACTGAGTTTCAATGTTGATTTTTAAGGAAAAAACACTGGCTTTAGCAGTTTTTAGGACACTATTACATTAACTGAAAATTAAATTTCATTTCCATCAGTATATGGCAACAACTATGCACCCTTATGCCTGAGCACTCTTCTGGAGACTGTGGTGCTGATGCAGCTAATAACTCATTTGCGACTTCTTGTAAATAAACAATGAATTACCTGCATGTGACAAAAGAAAGAGCAGAACTAATTCCAGCCTGAGATATCAGTGCACAAATAACTTCTTTCGAGATCTCATTCCCTGACTCAAACAGCTATAAGGAGCAGCATTACTACACCTCAGCCAGTTTTCACAGAAAACCAAATTTCATGTAAGTTCAACTTCTATGTTAAATATGTTCAATTTGTTATGGCAAATTATAATGACCAGTGATGGAATTAATTCTGCCAGCAAACTCCTGTGTGCTTCAACTGAGCTTCAAGCTGCCATAAAGAGACCCTTTATAGCAGCTGAGTCCAGACATTAATTCCTTTTTTCCTTTCCTCTCTCTTTCAATCCCATAAGGAAGAGATTTTTCTGCAGTGCCACTCCTGGGGCTGGATGGGGAAGGGTAGTTTCTGTATATGCCCCCTGCCCGCACCTTGCCACGTGAACAGGACCATGAATGGGGTTACATACCCTTTATGACATTACATTTATTCTTCAGGGAACACAGAAAAACACAATCAAAGTTTAATGGATGCAGCAACACAAAAAAAAAATTCTGCTTGTTAAAACCCTGACTGTATTAGCACTGGTTTTGTTGTGTTGTTAGAATGCAGCATTTAATTATTTAGGTTGAAAATTGAGTAGAAAATTTTTCCAACCAGTGGTTTTTTTTTCATTTGCTAGCCCTACGAATAGAAGCATCCCAGCAGCATACTATCATGTTGTCAGCACCAAGTGGCCCAGCAGCTATACCCTCCTATTCAATACTTAATTGAAACACAGACATTTTACAAAAATGAACAGTGATTTAGCACATCAGATGCAGTGTCATTTCTATGCCAGTCCCATGCTGACTCTCATGTTACTTGCTATTTTTCAACAAGACATTTCAATTTCGATAAGTCACATATATTTTTCTATAAGAAGCATTTGTCTAGATAGTAATGCTGTGAGTAAAAAGGCTGCAGTGATGATAACATACATCTGTCATACTAATATATTTCAGTATGGCCTAAAAGAATGAGATACTATGGTTGGTCATTTTAATTCAGATAGAATGGCAGGCTGCTTTCAAAATCAAGAGATTTGAGGGGAAAAAAAGGTGATTACACACGTCTAGTATATTTGTTTTTATTTATAGTGGACTGAGATACCTTACATGATACAGAAATTTTAATCTCTAAGAAATACGTTTCCTAAATGAATATTAAATTCTGCTGCCCCTTTGCTGCAATTGAAAAGGCACTGCTCCTCTTCCAGGGAGTTTTATGTTAACACGTAATGTTGGTTGGCAAACACTGCCTAGGTAAGGTTCTCTACATCAAGACTGAAGGCAGAGATCCAGGTCCAGGTTGCCCAGGTTCCTCCAGCTTTGAGCTGCTGTTCTTGCAAGCTTTCAGACACAATTACCAAAACCAATCTGCATGACTATACAAGATATCCATTTGGTTGAGTTTGGAAGAAATTTGGAAAAAATTGGAATTCAGAAAACTGGAAATAAATCCAGAACATATTCTGAGTACTAGGACAGAGCTAAATTGGATACCAAATGAAATTACAAGGACATAAAAGGTAGTTTACAGCTGAGCTTCTGGAAGACATGCCTCTCTTCTGAAAAGATAGGGTTCACCCGATCTTTTCTGTGCCTGTAGTGGTTGTTTGGCAACACAAAATCTATTTGAATTTTAATTTTTTTTTCTGTAAGAAGTTAGGTTTTCTTAGCCTTGCCCAGCTTTTATCAACTTGGACTATTAGCTTTCTGGTCTCTTTATGAATGTATGAAAAAATTCTTGAAATTCTTAACCTATCAATTAAAAAATAAGAGCAGAAAAGTGCTAACTGTCATAATTTGTTTTGGGCAGTCTGTGTTTTTTCACTGCAATTAATTTCCCTTTATAAGCTGCGTGAAATACATCCTACAGCTGTTTCTCACCCCAAGCCAAGGCAAATAATGTTTGTTTGGGGGTTTTGGCTTTTGCTTTTAAGCTACCACTTTTTCTTTTCCTGTATATTAAAACACCACTTAATCTGTTTCCTGCAGTATAAACACTTTTACACAGTAGACAGCAATCTTTCACTTACGCCTTAACGAGCAGTCACACAGTACATGTGCTCAGGGCATTTCTAACATCTGAAGCTGCCAAAGCCAATGTCAACTTCATCAGGTTTATCTGCTGATTGTTAAATGAGGGCAATCAGTTCAATAATGTCGCACGTTCCTGCCTTTTAATACCTTCCAGTTACCGTCCCATTTCTGTCAGGTTCATTACGGCTTTTTTTTTTTGCCCTGTAAGACTTTATTTAGCTGTACAAGCAGCTCGGAGGACAATGTGTTCATTTCCTTCTGCTGCAACTGAATGCTACCCGACCCCTACCATTTGCTAAGGACAATAACGCGTGGGATTCACTTGACATTAAGGAATTAAAAAGGGAAATCCAAAAAGCAGCAGGAAAAGGGGGGTCAAATCCATGTGGCCACCAGTACAGTGGAGGTCACATGAGCTCCCAAGTTGCTTCGGCAGTGTAAGATCCATGACATTATGAGTAATGCCCCTTAAATAACTCCTATTTATGGTTAGAACTAACAAAATAAAAGGAAGTCTTATACCATTGGAGTAAAGGTCCTGGAGAATCATATAAAGATTAAGCACCATGCCAATACTTGGCTAAAATTTTCCATGGGTGCTGCTTCCAATTTGCAGGGTTACTGTCGCTTGAGATTTTAATGAGACTGCCACAATATTTGGTAATGCTCTTAAAGCCTGCTTCTTGGTGCCATATTATTTGGCTTTTTAATGCAGTGGAAATAAATATTTCTTGTCAAGCTCTTTCAGTTGTGGTGCAAAATTCAGAAGTGTGCATCCTACTAACACAAAAAGCAGCATACAAATCACAAAACTCTCTGTGTTCGTAATTTTAGCATCTCAACGCCTTATTCCTGAGTATGTGGAATTGGCAATCATAGAATCATAGAATGGTTAGAATTGGAAGGGATCTTAAAGACGACTGACTTCTAACCTTCTTCTAGTGGGCAGGGACACCTCCCGCTAGAGCAGGTTGCTCAAAGCCCCATCCAGCCTGGCCTTAAACACTTCCAGGGATGGGGCATCCACAACTTCTCTGGGCAACCTGTTCCAGTGCCTCACCAC
>VZRU01007205.1:61275-186661 GCA_013398155.1 Pedionomus torquatus | reverse complement strand
AGCCTTCTTTTCTCCAGGCTGAACAACCCCAGCTCTCTCAGCCTGTCCTCATAAGAGACGTTCTCCAGCCCCCTGATCACCTTCACGGCCCTCCACTGGACCCCTTCCAACAGGTCCGTGTCCTTCCTGTGTTGAGGACTCCAGAGCTGGACACAGTACTCCAGGTGGGGTCTCACAAGAGCAGAGTAGAGGGGGTGAATCACCTCCCATGACCTGCTGGTCATGCTTCTCTTGATGCAGCCCAGGATACAGTTGGCTTTCTGGGCTGCCGTTGCGCACTGCCGGCTCATGTTGAGCTTCTAATCCACAAGCACTCCCAAGTCCTTCTCCTCGGGGCTGCTGTCCAGCTATTCTCTGCTTGACCTGTATTTTGGGCAATAATGAATTTAGTCCCCTCAATGGTAGCAACAGGGAAGTGTTGGGAAGGGCAGCCATCTGCCAGCATGTTACGTGCTGTAGGCCAGAAGCATCAACAGGCTTGAATGGCTGAAAGATATGGTTTATAATTTTAAGGTGCCTCAGTCTCTTAAGCAGGTTGTTTTACATGTCTCAGCACCCCACACAACAGCTTGCTGTGCCACTGAACTAGCGATCTGTGACCGCTGCAGCCAGGTGGCAAGTGTCAGGGGCCAAGGAGCTCAGCACCACATCCTTCCCTGCCTGCCTCTGCTCGCTGCCTGCAAAAGGTGCCTTGTGCTCCTCTGGACTTTTTTTCACCAACAAAACTCAGCAAACTGGAAGTCAAATACAGTGACTGCTTAATTGCTTTCAACAGAAAATAAGGAGTGACTGCCATCCGAGCTGAAACTGCAGGAGAAATATGGACCAGGCAGAGCGTGACTGCCCTGGCTGAACCCCAGCCAAGATACCCGAGTGTCTGTGCTCCTGTGAGAAGCGCTGCAAAGGTTTTTCTCAGTGCTTTCATCAGCTCATGTTTGACTGTAGTCTTAAAAGAAAAGAGCATCACTTACTTGGGCAGTTCAACAGCAACTTCCTTAAACAGAAAGTGACATTTCTACCTGCTGCTAGCGAATGTCCCTGTTACAAAAACGGAAGACCTTTCAGAAGAGACTGTCATTAAACAGAATAATTCTAATACAAGTTATTAGGAAACTGTCTCTCAGATTTAATTTTATTTGAGACGAAATTTTTCCTGTAAATCCACAACAAAAAATTGCATATTTTTTTATCCTTTAGAATACTTCTGGTTAGCTTTGCATCACTGAAACTTGAAAGAAGGAAATATCATTTGTACACTGGCGTACTCTGCCCTGTTGGGAAATACCACCAAATTGATTTACTTCTACAAAGACCTGTAAAACTGAGCTATAACCATCACAGTTTCGGTCAACCAAGCTACCAAAGAACAATGCAGGAATGAACTGGGAAAATCTGACTTTCCTGGAGAGCTACAGAACAAGCCCCATCAATCTCTTTCCCTTTCGACAAAAGGACATTTCTTCTCTTTCCATTTCAGCTAGGTAATAAATTGCATAAATACAGACAAATCTAGGCTAGGCTGAATGTCATTCAATTCATTCACTCTTCCTAGTAAAAAATGCAGATTCAATGAAACCATCCCTGAGCCAGATGTACCACGGTGACTATTCATCCTCCCCAGGTCAGAAGCACTTGCAATAACACTTGAGTAGCCTGCTTGGAATAAACAGAAATTTTCATCGACAATAAAAGTAAAGTGTGTGCCTGGGGACCTTGGTAACCAGGGACACTGAGATGAGAAAAAACAGCCTTTTCTTCCTCAAGTGCCAGCTTGGGCTGGTGGAGCCAGCAGGGGGAGCGACAACACAGCAAGAATATTAAAATTAGAAAGGATGGGAGCAGGGATACTGCAGCTAAAACGGAAGGGTCAGAAATCCAATGCTGCAGCGCAAAAAAAAATAATAGCCTGGCTATTAGCCTGGCAAATAGCCATACTGCTTATTTCCACTGCAGTTCAGGCAGATTTCAGAAAAGCCAGGAATGAGACCTCTGGATGCTATTCTGACAGAGGCAATATCCTTGAGCTTTGGCTTTTAAGCTTTTAGAACATAGATCACGCGGACAACAGTTCTGAGTGTCTGCCATTAATTATGTATGCAAGACCCGCAGATTGCTGCTGCAGTAAATGCCCCTGGAATTGTTAAATCAAGCACTGAATGGTAACAATATTTTTTAACATGCTATAAGAAGTATGAAATTAGTTATTTGCCTCAGGAAAATAACCCTGAAGAAATTAAGGTTACTGTTAGTCTCAGCTTGTTCTGAAATGCAAATTACTTAGCCTAAGGGGACCTGTGACACATCGAGGGATGGAATGAGAAATAATGGCTGTTCTGATAGCACAACTTTGTTTCAGTTTTACATCATAGTCTTTAGAGTGCGTGTTAACTTTAGCCTCTGGTTCTCCTGCTTTTTGAAATGACAAAATAAGATTCCCTAAAAATACCTACCCACTTCATACCTAGAAGATCAATATACCCATAACAGAAATCATATACATCCCAATCAGGGGTGTACTTTCCTTCTCATCATTTATATATATCCTGCGAGGTGATTTATATGGCTCTCAGTTGTCCCTGCAGAGTTATCCCTCATGCTAGAAACTCTACTCCAGAGTAAAAAAAAAAAGGCAGGGAATTGTGGGGAGACCACAAAAAGATATGGATACTGCTCCCCATTTCTAAACCTTCTTCTGATAAAAATAACCTCCTTTATATATTCAAAATATCTCTATGATTCTGGAGAGACGCAAGGCTGTGTTTCCAGCTTTCAGGCTCTCCTTCCCTGGATTGAGTGGAGCAGGCTGGGGAGACAAAACACTGCACCTGGGGAGGGGAGACAGCTCTCACTGATCCTTTTAGGCAATAAGGAAAACATGCTGCAGGGCTCCAGACAGAATGAGAGCTAGTCCTTCTCAACCAGATTTATGCAGATTGCATTAGCAGAAGAGAAGACAAAGCCAGGAAAAACAATAATAGATGAAAGGAACAAAACTTGTGGCTCTGTAAGCCTGATGCAGTGCAGATTCCTAGGGGAAAGTATTTATCATACCCAAGATGATATTTTTTCACATCAATTAGAGGTATAAAATCCAAGGTCATTTTAAGAATAACCTGTAAAGTAAACACAATGAAGTAACCGCTGCCACAGAACTGATTTGCAGCTCTAGCCCCAACCTCAGTATATACAGGGGTAGTTCCAGATAATGAAACAGCTGTAAAAGATGTCATATTTAACAGGAGCGCTGGCAGTCACTTCAGGGAGGTCGACTCCCAGAAACACAGCCGTGCTTTGCTCCTGCAAGACCTCCCACTGAGTAATAACGCATTAGGAAAGCTTCCTTAAAAAAAAAAAAAAAAGTAACACCGCATCTTTCTGTTGAAACACGGTATGATTTGCCTCACACTAGAAGTCTACCCTTTGCTGCCTTCATAGCCGATGAAGAATTGCCAGGGAAGAAGATAATGATAGGACATCAGCATGATCGGTCAACCAGACCCATAATTTCTAGAAAATGGATGTGCCTACAGGTGATTTATACCTGCTGGCATTCTGGCCCAGCAATGTTTCACCCCCCTGCTGAAAGGGGGGGCTACACTACTTCAGGACCTAAGAAAAAAATCTGCATGCTATAAATAAAGCATATAACAGAAATCATTGAGCTGATTTGCCTAGCCAGCCAAACTGCCAGTAATCAACAAGGACACAAATAAATGGGTCAGTGGGTATTTCATACTTGACTGCTCTCTACAAGAAGCTGTGAAGCCGAGACCAAAAATCTAAGATACAGCTACAATATTCCAAATAAAACCATGTATCTCTTTTTAAAAATTTCATGTAGATCCCATTTTAGGTAATGAATCCTGGAAAAAGCACAGGGCCAGAAGAAAGGCTTCAGTAAAACATCCTGGTTTTTAGAGAAATTGATGGGGAAGATCAAAACACCTGCCTCCCAATTGCATACTTTGGTGCAGATCCTTCATTTCACTCCCACCTCAGGCTAAGTCATCCCAAATTAGAGCATCAGTGTTGCTCAGCTTTAAACACCATCTTAACATCATTCTTCAGAGGCATATTTCATATGGCAACTACAGGCACTTTCAGAAGCTGCCAGAGACACCTGCACATCTGCTAATGAGCTATTGTGTTGCTTCTGTTGGTCGAAGAAGTATTCCTCCCCCTTTCAGGAGGAATGAAGGCCATTTCCACCTCAGTGTTTGCTGCATTTTGAAGGAAAGCTAATGTCAAGACAGCTCTAGTTTCTCTGCTGCCTCTCACCTGAAAAAGAGAGGGAAGGTGCTGACTACAGGACACCAAAAGTGAAGGGCAGCTGTACTGAGAGAAATCTGAAGGGAAAAGGAGGCCCTAAAGCTTATCCCTGGGTCCTGGGGAGCTATTTAAGAAGCAGGCGTTTTGGCCCACCAGACAGTTCACATGCTCACTGCAGGACATGGAAAAACAAGCAGCCGTTCCACATCACTGCAATAACCACAAAATCCCAGCTCAGGAGAAGCTTACAAAAGAGGACAGACACGACTTGAGTTGGGAGCAACACAAATCATGTCTACAAAGCAGCAGAGGCAGGAGGTCTGATTTTGCCGTGATGTGTCCATCAGCCACGTCCTCTGTTTTCATTTCACATGGTGCATGCAGCATTATTCTGGACTGTGTTAAAAGGTAAATGCAAGGCTCTTCAGACATGTTTGGCAAACTGTGAACTATCTCAGCTTCAGGAAGGAAAAGGACCCCTTGAAGACCCTCAAAATAATGATGCAGAGAACTGACAGTGGCAGAGAAACTTCTTGCTGACACAGCTGTTGAGACCCCGTGTTAAGAAACGTGACTGCTGTGCCTTTGAAATCACTACACTGCATAAATACAGAAATCTCAGTTCCCAATTCTTTGTACCCAGGGCAGACACTCACTTCAGTGGAAAGTCAGGGTATGAGGACTCAGCACTCAGGGTTTCAGTGAAAAAGCACAGGCAAGGACAAAGGGATGAGGCCCTGCAAAGAGCTGGTGTTCAAGCAGGAAATGGGGGCATCTTGTGGCCAGCTATAAAAATGTACAATATGAGTTTGATTTTTCAACACAAAAGACTAACTGGGGAAAGTTCAATGAAAATTGAAAGGGAAAAAATGTCATTCTGAAAGTGTTTAATTTTAACTGCCTTTGGGGGTTTATCCCACATCTTACATGAGGTTCCTTTTATGAGTTCCTTCAGAGGTATTTGAAATAACCTGTTTCTAAGCTTTCTAGTTTGAGCTATTCCCCTTGCTAGGAAAACCACCCTCCTCAAAATCAGACTAGGGGTCCAGCTTTCTCTTTCCCTACTACATGCTCCCATCACCTGAACAATCACATTTTGGCTAGATCACTTTCAGTAAATATTTTAAGCAAAACCAGAGCAGCAGCTAGAGAGGCAGGCTGTACCTCTGTGACCTTTTGCAGGCAGAGATGAGTCTGCTTAGTCCTGAGCCCAAGCAGGCTTTCAATCTCTCACCGTAGCTCATTTGCTCCAGCTGAGCACCACACTAATGCACTCACACCGCTCCTGGGTGCGCTCCAGTTTGCACCCAGATTCATCCCAAAGAAGCCCTTACACCAAGTGATTGCAGCAATCAGATGCATGTATCCTGGGAGAAGGCTGACTTTAACCCAGGTGAAGTGCATGAACAACCTGCCTCCTGTTCCAGCTTTTTATTCCAAATGTCCAAAACAAAACAGTTTGATAGTTATCAAAACAATTACTTTGACATTTCTGAAACTTTTACTTTGAGGAGAAAACAAAGTATTTTGATATAATCAGACATCATTTACTTTTGACTGGAATTCAAAATTGACCTCAGCTCAGAATACTTTTGATTGTCTAGAAATTACTTTTTGGCCATTCCATTCATTTTTCCTCTACTTTAAATTTTTCTAAAAAATCCTAAAACAAGCAGGTACTTTCAGTATCCTCTTCTGTTTTCGAGTACAAGGGGCATTTAGAAGTGAGCAGGTAAGACTTAACTAAGCAAGTAAGAGACATGGTACAGGAGCTTTCCTACTATCCCAGTGCAATTCCCAATACTGCTGTTTTACCTCCAAGGAGGTGGTCCAGCTCTTCTGCAGCCGTTCTCCTTAATCCCAGCAGAGGTGCTTGTCCTCAGCTGACTCAGGAAGCTGAACTGGTGGCAGAAAATTCACTTTTGCTAGGGATTAGTTTTTTTGTTCAGTTCTCTGAACATCATGGCATTGTGATGGGCAGGAATGCCCCTTCCCACCACAGTGTGCTGTGGGATACGATAGATACGTTTGGCTTTAATATCAATCTCTACCTTTAGGTGTTTTGAACTGTCCTTGTGAGTTGGTTATGCATCTCATCAAACACAGGGGGTTCCTGGCTAATCCCAGAGAGGGTGAATGCTTATCCCCTCTTCCTTCACTGCCATATATACATCTCATGAGCAAATCCAGAGCTAAAGGCACCTCCTGAGCAGCCCAGAAGGGAGCAATTAGTTCTGCAACTTGCTGTAGGCACAGCTAGATGATGTGCCATGCATTTGATGGTGACACATTTCACAGCCTAACCGTGTACACAGTCATCCTTCTTTGCTACTACAGATTACACCTTACAGCTTCCAGAGCTCCCACCTATTATCTGCCCAGTGCATTTGGACTGTAATTCCTCTCACTTCCACCATGGAAGTTCCACGCAAGGATCAATGGGATTACAACAGCGCACTGAAAGGGCAATTCCTCCTCCTGGTAATTTCTACGTTGAACCCAATACCTTGGCTGCTCCCAGCAAACGCCAGCGTGCTGTCAGTCAAGTCAGACGGGTTTTCCAAGCGACGTGGTGGTGGCTGCATTAGTTTCTGCCCTTCCTCTATCTCAGGATAGGTGCGCACAGTAAGACATAGTGAAGGCTGAACAAGAGCATCTTTCAGCAAAGCTGAGTCCAGATCCTCAGCAGCTTTCTTGTTAATCTCCACAATTTCATCACCAGCTTTCAGGCCTGCAACGCAGAAAGGAACAGGTAAGACTTGCACAGTAAGGTTTCTGTTACCCACAGACATCAAGGATCTCAGCCAGGTGTTTATGAAGTGCCAGACAGTGTTATGTCTAGACATAAAGTAAACATTTATGACTGCAAATGATATTGAAATTTTATGGACTTTTGTGAGATCTGTTGTCAGGCTAGTCCTCTAGTACCATCCCTAAGGGCGCAGTGCCCAGAAGACTCTCACATCATACCAGTAACAAAATATCCCCCTTTTCTTCATGTCACTCTTTAAGGGAACTGTCGCTGTATAGCAAGCCACCCTACTCAACATATTGGTCATAAATAAATGTATACTAAAGATCAAAATCAGACTTCTAGGGTGCTACACAGAGGACAGGGGAATATGGCTTTTAGCTTTCCATACAAGTGAATCACAGAATCATAGAAGGTTAAAGTTGGAAGGGACCTTTAAAAATCGTTGAGTTTCAACCTCCCTTCTATGGGCAGGGACACGTCCCACTAGACCAGGTTGCTCAAAGCCCCATCCAGCCTGGCCTTTTTGGAAAGGCTTTTTTGGAAGTGGTCACCTGGAAGGAGAGAAAACGTTTCCCACTCTGCCAGAGCTGAGCAGGTGTAAAAGTTCAGATAGCCTCCTCTCTGGCCCTGTCTGAATCATGTCCTAGCATACAGATCTTCAAAAGGCAAATTTTACTGCTTGGTAAATTAGTCATGTGGTTTGTGGTTGTTTTTTTTTTTTTCCAATCTGATTTCAGGAGTTATTTATAGCACCAGCACCCAAGGGAAAAGGAGATCTGCAAAAGAAACAGCTGACTCCCGCTTCTATCGGGGGCAATACAGCAATGCCAACAGGCAACGTGCAGCCCTCTGAGGTGCCGCAGGAAACCTGACCTTCCCCTCAGCCAGCCAGGACTGCTCTCCAACTGACAACAGCAAGGTGGACTAGGGTTTAATCTCAAATAATCTCTAGGGGCAGGCAGGCAGGCAGCAGAGCGCCAGGGCACACTGGTGCTGACAGCCCCGATCTTTGGGGCTTCTCCTGCAGCTGCAGCTTTTGCCTCCCTTGAGGGCAGCGCTGGTGGTCCCCCTCTCAGGCATCCCACCAGGAGGCAGCCTACTGGGCACGGCCAGTGGGAAAGTATAATCTGCAATTGCCCTGGCATTTACAGGGACGAAAGCAGGACTTTACAGGGTTGAAAGAGCTGCTCTGTGGGGGTGACCTGCCCTCATGCCATGGAGTGCTCTGGCTGGGCAACCACGCAAAGAATGAGTCTTGCCATCCTTGAAGCCTGGATGAAAGGCCTGACTCGATGAGCTTCAGCTGTGAGCAGAGCTCAGCTGCATCCCCCAGGAAACAGATTACCTACATACATTCAAGAAAGAAATATTGAAAGGAGGAGGCTAAAGAGCTTTAGCCGTCTTTAGTAAAATTGAGATCTTTCTAAATGCATGTAATTGTGCCCAGAAACTGTAGTGTGGTGTGCAGTTTTGGAGAGAATAAAATGAACTAGATAGAATAGCTACAAAGTAAATGGACCATAAAATCATATTTGAAACAAGGACAAAACAAGGCAAGTCAAGCATTTCCCATTATTTCATTTATTCTACTTGGTGATGCCATGTCCTAATAACAGCACATTAATATGCCTGCAACCATAAAGATCATATCTGGAGCTTCATTTACTCTTTGTAATACTTTATCCCAAATGATTCAGAACAAGTATCATGTCTATTTCAGTACAATCAAGCACATCAAATTCCAACAATGGTATAGCCAACACAGGCCTACAGAAAAAATACAAGGTAAATTAAAAAAAATTATGAGGGTAAAATAAAATTCAAGTTTTCTAATTGGAGGAAAGATTAAATACTGCATCTCATCTGGTTAGACTTACTATAGGAAGTGCAGTGAAATGCAAACGTGCGTGTAAACAGAGGAAGAGAGGGGGAAGAGGGAGTTTTCCTCCCTGCTTTCTGCAGACTCTGGGTATCTTGTCACAATATCCTGCCAAATACTGTTCATACAGAAGTGGCTTTTTATCTCAACTAAGAAAAGCAACGTATCACTGAAAGCATGTTTTAGCATTTCAGCCCCACAGGAGGCAGTGTGTGTTCATGCATTCATTTGAATTGCAGTTCAAACATTAACTAAAAGCAAAATAAGGAAGCCCTGCTGAAACCCTCCCCACCCTCACCATCATATTGTCTTTGCTCCCCACAGGAAACCCATAGGGTTTTATTTCCCTGTAGCAGGCTGGCAGAGAGCTGTCCCCCCAGCTTTGTTTAGCACTTGGCAGAATACCCATCCTGTCAGCCAGGGCTGAGGGGAGGTGAGAAGGGACAGGAAAGTGAAAGATGGTCTTTCCAGGCTTAATAGACATATGCAGCAGCCTCCGGGACCACCTATGTGGTTTTCTCAAGTTAGGGTTAGAGGCTACAGCTGAGTGAAACTCCAGGCTCTTGCATCCAAAACCACTTCCCCTCCCTTGCCCCTTGCTTCTTCTTTCCCAGTTTCTGTCTGCACAGCCCCTGTCTCTCCACTGTGCCTCTTCTGCCAGTCACTTCACTGCAACACAAGCCAACTCCATTTGCTAATGTATCAGAAAACCAGCCACACACCTCTGTTCTGGCAGTTTTCTATCAAGACGGTGAGCTGAATGGGCTCAGCAGCATGCCAGAGTCAGCACAAGGCAAAGGGCTGGAGCAGTTTGGGGGAGACCGGCCCCCCATTGATTTTGGCAAAAGGCAACTGTTGAATCAGCTCTGTGAGACCATATCACCACTCACCAAGAAAATTCTGAACGTGTTTTTGAGAACTCTGCATACGCTTGTGGGTTATGAAGATATGAGTGTCTTCTCACTATGCATGTTCTACTGTAAAATCTGTTTAGGTTTCAACTGCCCAGATCCCCTGACTGGAAAGGGCAACAAATTGGAGAAACAGTAAGGGAATGGCAGTGTCAGGGTTGACCTCAGCTTGGGTAAACTGCAGTTGAACTGCATCCTGCTCTGCCCTTGGACAAGCCCGGCTGCCTAGTTATCTCTGCAGTTGCTGGTCCAAGTACTGTCATGCTTCCTGCAAAGGCTGGAAGCAAAACTAGAGGCAGTAATCCCAGCCTTAGTGAGCACTATGAAAGACTTGTATTGTACCTGTTTATCTTTGCATGGACTGACTTGAGAAGGCCCCTTCTCTTTCTGGCTGCAAGGGACATGTTGAGCCTGCTACACATACAGCAACTCAAAATTAAAACAGGTTTACTATATAGCATAGCTGGTCCCAACAGCAGAACAGCCTGAATGTATTCAGTACCTCAGGTTCTTCCCAAAAGAACATAATCTCCTTTGGACTGGAAACCTGCTTTGTAGTGTTCATAAAGCTCCTGTCCCAGCAAGTTTATGGTCTATACCAGGATTAAACAAACAATAACAAAAGCACTTTAAAAAGTCTTTTACCTTTCTTGAAAGCTAGGCCTGTCTCTTTCACACCATTCACATACAGCCGACGAATCCCTTCTTCTTCCACAGAGGACAGAGAAAAACCTAGAGATACCCAGTGAGATGGTTAGAAAAAGCCAGGCAGTTTCAGCATGTCTTAACAACTACGCACACTGCAGGTAAGATAGTGATGTCCCTGCAGTGAGCAGTAAAGAATTCCTCCCTTCTGCTTTCCCATAAACCTGTACAAACATATAAGGAAAGTTAAAAAATGAAAGCGGCTTTAACGAAAACCTGACACAAATTTGTGAGTTTAGTTATAAATCATCTACCGCTTTAAGGATAGCTCAGCTACAAAACATTTGAACAGACTTCCAGTTCTCCTTCCACAAAAAGTCACTTAAATAAGTTTTGCTGTTTGCAGACAAAGCTGCACAGAGCTGCAACTTGTGACCCAAACTCACAAAAGCCAGGAAATGGACATCTATGGCTGACATGCCATCCTGAACTCAGACAAGGCGTAATAGCTCCTGCTAAAGCAGAATGCCAGCTTTTAAATTCCTAGACTGGACAAGTTTGTAAAAGTGCCACTTTTCCTTTTCCCCTTTAATGTCTCAGCTGTTTCTAGGATGACCTGTTTTTCGCCAAGCCCCAGCTCAGCACACATTTCATAGCTACATTACAGACCTAAAGAACAGCCTTATAATGGAAGTACTGACACAGCCTTTATCTAAACAGTGGAAATGGTGCCATTATGTTTGGTTTGGGTGATTTTCTTGCCATTTGTGTTTGACACTGTAAGATAACAATGTGTAAAGGAAATACAATGTGGTTAGTTAAATATGGTTTGTTTATTTACTGTTGAGAGTTATCTAAAGCAGAACATTTGCCTTTCTGAAACTTCATTACTCCCTAAATAAGTGTAGGCAACCATTTGCTCTCTCTTTTTCCATCTAGAAAAACATTTGCAAACCTCTGGGGGGAGACGTTTGTTTGACATGGAATCAGCCACTAGCCAAGAGGAAGTAGATGTGCTGGGAGCCTGTTCTGACTTTAGGACTCTCTTCAAGTTAGTGGTTATGGATGAGAAGTTATTTTTTCATCCATCATTTAAAAAAAAGAATGGAGGGGGAAGAATGTGGCAGCCTAGAAGCGAGGAGCATATGGCCCTTCCAAGTGAGCTACTTGGAATCCGTACGCAAGCTCCTCAGTCTAAATGAGATGAAATTTGTGAAGCTCACTCAACACACCAGTTTTGGCAAAGAGAAAAACTCTTGTCTAAACAAAAGAGCAGCTGTAAAAAAATAGTAGTAGCTATTGGCTGTCATCACTGCAAACCCAACCTGGAAAACCCTTAATCAGAAGCACAGTGGGGCATGCCCAAGACTGCAGTTTAAGTCAGCACAAATTATCAGTTACTAATACCATCACCTTTTTTCAACTGAAACGCTGTTTTGCAGTCAACTACCATACAGTTAAAACAAGGGTGAGTAGCATCTCAGGTTCTCTCTGTGGCTAGCTGTGAAAAGATTAGCATACCCAAGAAGTCCCAAACTCCCATTCTCCTCCATGTGAAGACCTCTGCCTCCTCCAATCTGTCAGGGCTAAGGTCCAGTGTATTTGCTTTTTAATTCAGTTTTCATTCAAAAAAAAAAAAAATCCAGAGTGGAGCAGGTGTAATGTGCAATTACATGTGTTGTCATCACCTTTGAGGTATCAGAGCTGGGCAACTGGCAACAGCCTTGAAGTGGTCATCTCACAGAAATACTTAACCTCTTGGCAGACAGGTTATGTGACCATACCCCAAGTATGGATAAACTGCTGTATTTCCACAGTTGTAACGTGGCTGGATCCAGTAAACAATCTGAAGTAGCATTCCTGTCCCACTGCAGTGTGGGTGCCAGTGCTTTCACTGCCATGCAGTAAAACAGAGCAGGAAATAATTCAGTCATGGATATACATGTCTATATATACTTGCTTATATGCATAAACATGTATGTGTAATTTGTCTATATGAATGTACATCTAGTTTCTATCTGGCTGAATTTTGCAGGTGCTTCACACAAGCACGTGTACTAGCATTGCATGAGAGGAAGGGCAGGAGTGGGTGGAAGCGACAGCGATTGCATAAGCTGGCATCACTGCCAAAAAGATTATTATCAAGCTGCGCATGGACTCTGAAACACAGGTGTGGAGAGATGGGTGGTGAACCAGACAGAGCTTTTTCTTTGCTGCAAAGTTTTGATGACAGGAGAACAACAGTCTTCTTCTATGAATGCACATGGCCTCAGTGAACCATCATAATACCTGAACAAATCCGCCTCCAGAAAATTACCTTGGCCCCCCAAGAGACACAGTTGCTAACAAAAATGTCAGTATGTTCCTGGTACACACAGGAGCTGGAAGCAATAGGTTTTTACTGCTGGTGCGCCCTGACTCCTACCCACGCAAGCTTTGCAAAGAGTCTGGTACCAGGGAAAGAGGCAAAAACATACATGCCCAGGCATCAGCAACAGCACCATGTTGACAGATCTAACACTGGCAAGGTCCGATACACTGGCCAGACACTCCAGGAGTGCCTCTTGCCACAGGTATGCTGGTGGGAGTAGAAACACTAGGAAAGGTTCCCAGGTAAGCTTTCCATGAAACACTTTGCTCCAACTTCTTTATGTCACTTGAATTCATGGTGTGCTCAGGCACCATGACAAAGCTGCTCCAAAGGCTTGCTAATGCCTGAAGGGGCAGCTGTGCTCCCTCCCCAGCACCAGGACCTATTAGCTGGCTCAAAACAGTGGTTCATTTCCTTTTTTACCTTACCTTTCTCCCAGGCTAGTGAGCTGAACTGGCCTAATTGCACCCTGAGTGAACGCATTTCATCTCCCTATCTTTGATACCATGTCTGTTAAATAGAGATAACGGCACTAAGTCTACATTGTTGGAATTAGTTAATAGCTGCTTGTGAAGTATCTTGAAAATTTAAAGTGATTTACAGGTATTATTATTGCCATAGCTGGAATACTAGCAACAGCAATAGGTAATGTCACCAATGATTTTCATAATCTCATTCATTTTAAAAATGAAGACTTTACCAGTTATGGAGGAATCAAGGCACAGGAAATTTGGACATATGTTTTTAAAATGGGCTTGAACAGAGCTGCACAGAAAAAACCCCAAACAAGTAATCATCAGGATAAAAAGCTGCTTAGGGTTCTAGGCATTCAGTTTCAACACTGGCTCCCGAGCCTTTCCCAGCACTTGTTGAAGTGCCTGTGCAGGGCTGAGATCTGTGTCAGATTCTGGCTCTGTCCATGGGGACAGGGCTGGGCATGCATCAGGGCCAGGCTCCCAAAGCCTCAGGAACATCAGGGTGAGACAGGAACCCATTTTGTGTGTCCACGGCAAGTGGAGAAAGGGTCCGAGGAGTGCTGCCCATCTGACTGAGAAACAACCTCAGAGGCAGCCTTGTTCACACAAAGACAGGTGCTTAGATGCTTGTAGAATGTGCAGTCACGTTACTGATTTAGAGTTTTTTCCAAACAAATCCAGTAGCAAGAACACTTAAGCAACCCTGTTGAAAAGATTCTGTGCCAAAATTTTAAAGCTCTGATCTTTGCGTTGCTGTAGCTCCTGAATGTGCTGTAGGTTTCTCTCTGGATTGCAAAAGAATGTACTGGCATACTAGTTCTATGAAAAGGCTAAAAGAACTGAAAACTCAAATGTACCTAACATGCAGGATGGAAAAGGATCTTGGGAGGAACCCTAGCTTTCCCCAGCACTAAGGCAGCACACCTCACCTCTGCTCCCCAACACACACCTATTTCAGTACACTTCTGTCACCATACAAACAAATAATACTGTTTCTATGAGATACACGCAGACTACAAAAATTCTGCTTCCATTACAGTCAAAGAAAGTTTTGCCGTTTTCTTTCAATGAGAGCACAATCAGCTTTTTTGGGGTGCATTTAGCATTCACTCCCTGCAAGGTCAGAGCTCCTGAACAGACACAAACCATGTCTCAGACAGATGATCTTCTTTCATAGGCCATGACAGTGCATTTTAAGGTCTTTCCTATCTATCATTTTAAACAAGAGAAGAAAAAGAAATAAACAGAAAATGCCATGATACCCCTAATTCTTGCAGTGCTTTCAGACACAACCTAGAGCCATCGCTGTGCTAGTTAGTATTTCTCTCTTAGGCCTCCAATATTCAAACTGCAGTCAGTACCACTGCTTTATAGCAGAGCTCAAAATTCAAATGGACTGCAGCTGTATATTAAGCAGTTTGGGGATTCAGAATTATTCTAGTCATTAAAACATAATATTTAGATAAACAGTAAAAAGATGTAGATTGGTTTCCTACAGGGTAGGTTGCATAAATAACTTTAAAATACACTACAGAACTGTAATTGCCAGACCAAAGAGCAAACTCACTAGGCTGGAGGTCTGTAACTTGAAATATTTGAAAGCTAAGAAATATGACTACCCCCAGGTAAAGATTAGGGATTTTGCTGAAATTACATAGGGAGGACTTCCCCTGTTTTATGTTTTATACACAGATCTGTGTCAGGCTCTGTCCACCAGGGTATACTTAAGAGCTGGGCATGCGCTGAGGCCAGGCTCCTGCAGCCTCAGGAACGTTAGAGTGAGACAGGAACCACCTTGTGTGTCCACAGCAGGTAGGGAAAGGGGCCAAACAGCCTCTCCTGAACAGCTGTGGCCACAGACCTTGAGATGCCTCCCACTCACAGTGATGCTCCTGCCTGCACCTCTGCCATCTCACTTGGTGGAAGGGATGAGGAGTAGGAGAGCCTGCTAGCAGTGGCAAGCCACAGTGGCAGCCCACTCCAAAGTCCCACCACAGGGTTCCTGTGAACGCCAGGATGCTGGCATTCATGTAAGATAGGACAACTGGCAAAGGATGCTGCTTTCCGCTGGTGCTCAGCTGCACAACCTCTGTAGGTGGTGTTCTGACAAACTACAAGAACAAGAAAACATTTTGTCCTTTCTGCCACTGTAGCTGGCATCAAAGAACTGCACATCCTGCAGCTCAAGCACCGGGAAACACAGCGTTCAATGCACTATAAACAAAACTGTCCTGCTTCAGGGCAGGGGAGCAAGCGAGCTTTCTGTGGATGGCACAGGAACCAGATATGCTTTTCTTAACGTGTTCAACGGACCTTTTAGACTTATCAATGAACCTGCACACACTAGAACTGACCTTGGTAGAAAAGTAAAAACAAATCAAGGAGAGAAACTCACCATAAATATCAGAGGATGTATCAGACTTCTCTATTTGAATGTGCTGTGTAATTTTCTGACAGATTTCTATTTCTTTGTACAGCTGAATAGAAAAAAACACACAAAAATATGTTATTGTGGGAGGACACATTAATTGTAATCTTTTTGAACAGACTTTTTTTAATTACAGGCAGAAGAAATGGACTGTGGTCGTTATTTGTTGAACAGTTTTTCTCCACGTGTGTGAGATGTATTAGTAGTGTCACTATGCTTTACTGTCAGAACACAGTTAAAGAGGGGGAAGTGGTGTTTTACTGCTGCCAACATAAGAGCAGGGATACATCTATTTCACTAAGTCAATACCATTTTGCGTGCACAAGAAACAGAGTTTCTATTCCTGTTTTCATATTTTATGATTAGTCACCATTCAATGTTTTCACATTATTTTAATTAAGACATTGCAGGAATTCAGTGATTCAACAGTATTGAAATGACAAAGAGGGATTTTGTTCCCTAAATGCGTTTCTTAATTGTTAGAAGACTGTCAGATTTGACATGCAGCTCTTTCTTACCATGAAATTTAACCTTTAACACATTTATTTGTACTGAGAAAAGCCCCTCAAGTCTTTGAAATGGTCATTAAAATCCTTCCTGTGAGACCAGCACAAATTCACACCTAGGTAATAACCCAGAAGCCTACACACACAGGTGCAATTCACTCTGCCTTTCAGGAGCCAAGCAACACCTCAGCAGGGCTACAGCTCTCCACCACAGCTCACATATTTTTGCCCTTTTAAATCACTTACGTTCCCCTCTCTTGTGCAGCTCAGTATTTTATCAGGGTCCTGCCCCAAGCTCCGAACAAAGGGTCTGTTACCCTACCCAAGGTAGGGAAATCCTGCTTTTCCGAAGTCCCCTGGACCAAATATTTAGATGCTCTTAGCTGACATCTTTGGGAGTCAGCCCTGACTTACTCCTTTTAAGACAGCCTTGACACTCTGGAACCTGCTGACTCAGCCGAGGTCTGAAGCTGTTTATTCCATAGAACAGGCTAGCACTTAAGTAACAAACCACCCTTTTGTCTTTGGAGAAAAATCACACCCACAGGTGAATGAGACTCCACAGGTAAATATTGTTTACATACTGGTAAGAGTGTGTAAAAAAGCCATTCACAATAATTAACGTTTTGCAACTACATGGCATCAGTGTTTGGACTGCAGTATTTAAACCATTTCTTTAAAAAAGGAAGAGTAACTCATTAGTGAAGGTTTTCTTTAATAAAAATACAATTCTATCTCCTGCTTATATCAGCACTTACACATCTGTTTAATTGCAAATAACAGATATTTCAAAAAAGTTTTATACCCATTTAAATAATTGTATATAGTAAATAATATGTAAAACTAAATAAGGATGCCATGCTAGCAGTATTTTTAAAAAGTAGTTTTCAAATATAGGAATATATTCAGAACCTGAAATGACATTTACAAAAACCTCAGCTGGGTTTCAGCAAGGGTTTTAAAAAGAGGGGGAGAAATAAAAAAAGAAACGAAAAGTCACCAAAGTCCTTCCAGGCAATGAAAGCTAAGATCGGTCTCCTCTGAGTTTCAGTTTTTCCCAACTAAAATTCACTTCCCAGTCTTAGTATTCAAATAGCACTTTCTCACTCTGTTTTTCTGACAGTATTATCAACAAATCACAGAACTTCTTCACTAAATGAACAGAAGCATCCATAACTGGCAAAGTTTTACCTTTTATAAATAAAAAAGCCACCAGTGAAAAGGACTTTAAAAAGCTTTACAGCATGCATGTGTAAAACCATAGAGTTAAAGCATGACACTAATTCTGTTTGGTCTTTTTTTTTAATCTCTCATTTCAAAATTTCTTTGAAGTCTGCTTTTGAGATGAATGATATGAAAACATCCAACTGAAGCAATTAAGAGAGTATATTCTCACATATAACTCCAGTGCTTCTTAACCTCAATGTTTACTTCCCATTTAGGGAAAAAAGACCCAAACAAACAAACAACAAACAAAAAAAAACCCTAATTACTTGTGCATTTCCTACTCTTTAAAGATCAGGCAAAATGATCTGAACAAGAAATACTCAGGTCTCTACACTATATCTTCAAAACTACCAAGGACAATATGAACAACAGCAAAAGGCAACCTTGAGAGAAGCTAAGCTTAAATGTATATTGCAGTGACTTTCATATGTTACCTGTGGCTGTTCCTCCTCTCTCTCTTCCACACAGACACATGAATGCACAAACACCATAAGCTAAACACCAACTCCCTTCTCAAGATGAAATGTTTGGAGAGATTACTTTACTGTGGGCCAGTTTGCTATGGTCTGCAAAGCACTATAATTGCAAGTTAAAAAGCGTAACTCTGCATATTACATATATCAGATAAACACTGATTGTGTCCTACCAAGTGTCATTTAACTTTGTTCACTAGGTAGCATTACCAGTTCATAGATATCCTCTTCTGGCTTTGGTATGTAAAATTGAATCTGGTTTTCAATCAGGAATTTAAGACGCAGGTAGTGAGCAGAGTGATCCAGCTGGTGAGTCTGCAAGAAACAGAGAAGAGGCTTTAGAAGACAAGAGCAATGGGTCGCATCCATACTTAGAAAATGGCCTGATACACATAGGAAGAAAAACGCCCCAGCAGCATCTTCCACAAGAGGCCCATGATCTCCTAACCTGAACCTCCTCCTTTTCCACAGCAATAAGTGTGCATTTAACCACAGACAGGGAAGTCAAAGGTCATGCTAGTGCTCTAAGCAGCCTCTTTGAGTCTGCTTATCTGGCAGTCCTGCTCCATCCCATGCTATTGCAGAAACAAGCAAATGCTATTACAGCACTCAGAGCATACCTTCATATACAAAGGGCATTAAAAACTGCAATGAGGAAAATAAACATTCTGCTAACAGAGAAAAATGTAACAGGAAAGTATTTTTCTGTTTGTTTTGGGGTGTTTTTAGCATCTTCACAATTTAGTGAGTTGGCATGATGTGGTAAATTTTAAGCAAGGTTAATATTGAAAAAAAAAATCTGTATGTCCTCTAACTTTAAAACAGCTCAGGATACACTGGCTTTATAAGGCTAAAAGCAGCCAAGAGTTGCATACTGGATTACATCCCAGTGGAAACAGGTCACACCATTTTAATGAATTAGTTATAATTAGCCGAGGATATGGCATTTGGTCTGGGAGATGTTAATGACCTTTTCTCAGCATGATTAATAAGCTTGATTTAAGCAGAGGGTAATGCAGTGTGTAATCAAAACACATTAGAATTATGATAAACACAAAGGATGTCATTCAGAAGTTCCTTTCAAAGTTCATAAACTATTGACTAAAGCTAATGAAAAACCCCAAAGTGATTCGCAAATACAGGGGGTAAATTGTCCTCATTGTCACTTTTCAAATCCCACCCGGTATTGTACACTTTTATACATTGGACTTTTCATTTTAAACGAGCAAATTACCAAAGTTTCCTAGATTGTACTAAAAACAATGGCTTATCTGAAAATTCATGCAAGAACATCATTATGCCTATTTATTATGTTTTTTAAAGCCTCGCTTATCCAGTTCAAGCCAAGACGATGATACACTGGGACTCAGCTGACTGATCACACAGCACAGGAGATGATGAGTAATGTACACCGAGTGACCTGTGGAAAAGATCACACACTGACCTAGCAAACCCTTCAGCAAATGCACAGACAACACTGAATGTTTTTGAAAGTCTAGATTAGCCCATGAATAAAAAAGAGCTACCAAGAAGAAGAAGAAAAAAAAAAAAAGTCAGATCTGTTGCTGCAGTCTACGTAACACTATGTTCAAATATGTCCAATTCAAAGAACAAATTATCCGTATATGAAATTGAGTATCTGAAAAGGGATGACTTCCGTAATCCGGACAAATACTTAGTTAATTAAATAAGGAATGTGATAGCTATCAGAGGCCAACATAAAAAGAGCTGAATGTACGAGATCCTCACTCCCCTCCTCCTTTTTCTTTTATGAAAATCATTTTGCATTCTTTGCTCAGTCTTTAGTGATTGTTGTCACTAGTTTTTTATCTTACACTCACACACATACAAACACCCCAGAAATTAGAGGGAAGCAGAACTGGTTGTAATTGTTCACAAATGATACATAGTAGCCCTAGATTAGTTTCTGGTCAGATTAGTTTACTATGCCTCAACACAAACTAAAGGGCACCTTGCACACTAATTAAACACAAGCATACAGAGGAGACAAACCCACAGACTTAACCTGTAGCTGGAGGAAGAATCACAGAATGGTTGAGGTTGGAAGGGACCTTTAGAGATCATCTAGTCCAAACCCCCTGCCAAAGCAGGTTCACCTAGGTCAGGCTGGGTTTACCTAATCCATGGAAGTCCAGAAAATGCTTGAGCCATTTACAGCAAAGCCAGTGGGGAAAAAAATCCATGTTGATAAAAACATACTAGCAGAAAAGAGAGACAGGCAACCTGGCAACCTCCTGCTGCCACCATGATGTATCTTCCTGTGGTCTCCTTCACTGAAGCTCTCATATGTGTCCTGCATTTCATGCAGGACCTGGCACGGCTACTGTGCAAACACTGGTCAGCCAGACCTGTGCTGATAAGGCATTGACTAAAGCCCGGGGCTGGGAGAAAGCCCCTCTCTACAGCCAGGTGCACAAATACATTCTCCCCTTTGCAGAGGAGACCCAATGGGAGACTTTCCAGCCTGGCCCTGCCCAGCAGAAATCACAGCCTGTGGCAGAGGGACATGAATTGTCTTAGTTTGGAGCCTTCAGCCATTGGGCACAGGCCAGGAGCTGCCTTAGCTATACTGGCAGGGCAGGAAGCCCATGCTCAGCTGCACCGGGCTCCCTGCAGGGCTGGGGACACCCTGACACCCCTCAGCAACACAGCCGTCAGTTCAAAGCCACCTCGGGCAGGGGTTGGGTGCACTCAGGAGTGACCGCAACCTGCTCAGCAGCCTGCGCCCCCATAGCATCTTAAAAGAGCAGCCTCCCCCACAGGCAGCAGCTTGATCTGCCATCCCAGTGGTCAATGACAGGGCTTCTGCCTGCTTTGATATGGGACACCCCATGAGGCATGGAGATGACCACTGAGACATCTGTTTTCACACCGGTCTTTGCAGGGAGATTTGCTTAGGAGAAAATGGTAAGTGCTGGCCATTTAGAGAGTAAGAGGGAGCCAAAGGCAAGATGACCTAATGCCACATTGAAGCCCCAAAGTATGCCAGAGCACAGCATTGTCTAAAGAGGTAGATGATAAAACTCATGTATATTTTAAGCCATTCATTTCCTCCTAGAAATGCCATCAGCAGGGTGGATACCATTCATCCCCTACATTGTAATCCCATCCAAGTCAGGCAATGAGAGTCATCACCATTAAAGCTGCAATGGAGCAGCTCACCATTTAGTTAATTAGCATTTGTATAGATGCAGGAAGGCTTTGTCTGCCTCAAAATTTTACATCAAACTGTTTCAAACAGGGACATGATTTTCTACTGAAGTGAAAGGAAAGGGCTCTCTTAAAGTGGACATAGCCACTCTGCCCATAAAGCCATACTATTAACTTATTTCATTTTTTCTTGTTCCTGGTCTAGCTGCATCCATATGCAGGAAGGTGGGAGCAGAAACAGTGCAGCTTTAATGACATTAATATCCTTTTGAGACCACCCAAAATACCTTTTAGCAGTCCAAATAAGCTTCTCGGTTTATTTATTTCTCTCCTAATAACTCTGGCTATGTCTGGACTAAATTAAGCAGCTAACCCAATTTAAAGCACAACCCAACAGTTTAACCAACGTGCTCTTGAAGAAGAATTTACAGCCTGGACTGTGATCCAATTCAATGGGCTCCACGTGACATAGTGGGTCAGCACACAATCCGAACCATTCACCTATTTTGGCTCCCTTCTGGCTAAAGAGAAAGAGGGGCATATTCTTCCAGCTTGGTAGGGGAGACCTTCATTAGCGCTGAAATGAGAGCACCATGGAAACGCACTAGTCATCCCACTGTATTTATTACTCAGGCTTCGCACTTCCGTGGCCCAAGCTTTTTCACTAGCAAACACCAACACAAAACCAAAGCAAGCGTGCAGAACATGAGGCTTAAGTAACTTCTCAGAGACTTTTAAGTTCAGACCCAGAGATCTAGGGGAAATGTGCTTCTTGCCCCTCATGCAGGTCTATTTGAAAAATGCAAACTGGGAGAAAACAGAACCAGTTTTGCTTCTTGCTTTTTATCCAGTTCAGTCAAAAGACTAAGTACCAGGTAGTCTTCTGTGCTTGATTTTTGGTGTTATTCTCTCCATACTGCCTCTACCTGAATCCATATACAGTGTGTGTGTGTTTCTGCTCAATTTTAAGACATACCATTATGCAAACGTTAGTAATACATACACACACATTCACAATCATCAGTATTATCCACAGGAAACAATTTAGTACATATATACTGACTTTTCCTGATTTCCAAGTGATGCTATTAGTTAAATCTTAAGGGAAATCTTCAAGAAACCATTTTAAAATATGCTTTAAACTCTCCTCCTACCAATCTTGAATCATAAAAGTGTCACAAAGCAGCCTCCAAAACCTAACTTGCTATATAATAACAAGCACCGATGTTAGTATAAAAACACATTTTCTGCAGTGACTTGAGTGCACTTTATGCTCTCCAACAGAATAATCAGGCTCAGTTTAATAGCACAGTTAGATTTAACCACATCTACAAACATGAAGAGGTTTATATGAAATGTAGATCTTGAAATGTTTACTATACCAGAACTTGACTGGTTCTCAGATGGCAGATGGCAAACTGATGTGAAATGATGTGGATCAGATATTAAGGGGGAAAAAATGAGCTGAATGCAAGAGACAGAAGAAAAAGATTGATTATTAGATGCTACAGAAAAAGAAGGCATCCATCAGTGTTCTCCAGACTGAAAACTCTTACAGAAAGGAAAGAAACAAATAATAGCTCTTCAAAAAACAAACACTCACCCACCTCCCCTTCTCCTTATACACCACCACCCACAACAATCAAACACACAGTAAGAGACAAGATTCTCAGCAGGTACCCACTGGAACCGGTGAAGCTACACCAACTTACTCCAGCTGAGGATTTAGCCCACGGAGTTAATCACCTTTACCCACAGGAAAATATAAATCCTAAAAATAAATCATTACTAATAACATGTCATCCAGCTTCCCTATTATGTCTCTCTCCAAAACTGACATCTTTTCCTGAATACAATGAAGAGCTTTCACAAGCTGCACCACTCTTTAATAGCGCACCTGGCAGAGAGACGAGCACACTGTATAATTATTGCAAACAAATGCCTTTTTCTCACCTTCCCTCTCTTTGGAAACACATGCAACATGTTCTAAAAGTCCCCAAAGTTAAGCTCTTAATAGTAATAAATGTTTTCTTTCTTTTGCTGTTGTTGTTGTACAAAAGAGGACTCACTTTTCAGAACGGCACGTGACATGAGTTGGGTCTAGCTTGCAGTCAGCTGGTTAGAGGAAAACATACATTATGTTGCTGCCAGATCTGAAAGCTTGTATTTAATTTGTCAAAGCTTTGAACTTCTCTGCGGAGATGTAACTCTTTTTAATGGCCAAATGTCTCTGATACTTCATCTTGAAAAGAAATCCAGGTGGCTTTTCTCCCACTCCCCCCCAGTGCAGATAAAAGCTTTCCTCTCTCTTCCCTCCTGCCACCTACACGATGCGAGTCTGACTCCGCAATGTAGAGAGAAAACACAGGCACCTTCTCCTACTCCTGGTGCTGCTGTTTAATCTGTGCCTTCCTCCCCCCGCGCCAGGCAGAGAGGAGGAAGCGGCAAGGGGAAGGAAGGAAGGAGGAATAGCACCTGGAAACAGGACGACCTGGGAAAGGGGGTGAGATCACCCTGCCTGCCTGGCGGAGGAGGGACGGGGCTGTGGGAGGGCTTGGAAGAGGTTGGGGAAGCAGGGTGGTCCAGCAAGGACAGGACAGTGAAAGGAAGTGGGCTGGGGCCAGGATGTTGGGGGCAGATGGGGAGGGAAGGGTCCTGAACACAGCTTGGAGGGGAGTGGGTGGGTGGGTATGTGAGAGGTGGCAGCAGAGGCAGGGTGTGAAGGCACTTCAGAGGTTCCTGCACAGCAGCCAGAGTGGAAAAGGTAAAAATTAGTCTGCCTTTCCCTCCCTACACCCATGTGAAGTTTAGCTCCAGCTGTAGGATTTTTTCTTGTGTGGTGCTTGCATGAAAATTTCAGTATAATTCATTTTTCTCTTCTAACATTCAACTGATAGCCCAACCCAGTGCAGTCTGAGCACTGGCATATGAGAAAGTCACTTTGAGGTTCAGCTGAAAGGGCTCAGGGTTGTAGACACTTGACCTCACTCCAGGGCACACTCGCAGCCTTTACCTTGCAAATCATTTCCAGCACATCTCGTGTGGTGTCCCCGGGACGGATGACTGTCAGAGCAGGCTGGTTGTTCGGCAGGCAGAACCAAGACGGCGTAAAATACTCGTGAACCCAAATATCACAGTCGGGATTGTGCTG
Organism: Pedionomus torquatus; assembly: GCA_013398155.1. Classification (NCBI taxonomy): domain Eukaryota; kingdom Metazoa; phylum Chordata; class Aves; order Charadriiformes; family Pedionomidae; genus Pedionomus; species Pedionomus torquatus. The sequence goes on along the minus strand of VZRU01007205.1, from coordinate 162,399 downwards.
ATGGACACTGCTCAGTGCCACTTCTTTTTCCCTCTAAACAGACAAAATCCATTATGACTCCACCAGCCAAATACAACCTCCCTTTTCATCAACAATAACTGTGAGGAACTTTGTATCAGAAAGCCCTCTTATAGAGGAGTTGTTTATTTGTAAGCCTAGATTGAAGGCTTGTCTGGACAGGAAACTGCAGTTTTACCTGAGCAGTATAAAGTGTGCTTTCCTATGCCACCCACTCAGTTACACTAGTGCAATGCGCTTTTCCTGGGATTTTACCCTATGACTAGAAGGAATGCTAGGAATGCAACAAAAAATAATAGTGATAAAAAGAGATTCAAAACTAAAACTCAACTGCACTGTGTTTCTGGATAAAACAATACAAGGCGAAAAAAAACTATTGTAGAAGCTATAGCTCCTATACCTAGAAATGGCAAACTAGGAAATCTTGGCATTTATTTTGAATTTACTGTCTTTTATACATCCAAGTTGCACTCCAAGCTATAAATCCCCAGGAAGTGATGGAGCTACAGAATGCCTATCTGCTGCAAGTGGGCTCATACAGCTAAACCCATATGCACTACACGAAGAATGTCCCTCTTAGTACTGTCTTAATGCTGTTTTATAGCTGAGTTTCTCTGGGGAAAGAGAAAGCAGTTGTAATTGTTGCTGCAAACGCAGAAGCTCACATAGTTGTGCGCTTCACAGTTGTGCCAACCCTAAATTATGAAAACCCCATATGGTCACCACATCTTCCAGAACCAGTGGCATCCAGGTCCTCCTGTGGGCAGGCATTTCCTTGGCATGCAGTGCTAACACCCCTCTGGGTCTGGCACCTCCAGCTGCACTTAGGGTGCCACACACAGCGAGCCCTTTTGATCGTGGGCAACCAGCTCAAACCCAAGCCCTCCAGTGCACATACTGTCCTTTCCTCTCCTGGTGGCTCCACATCCCCTCCACCCCTCCTGGTTGCTCCACATGTCCCAGAGTCAACACTGCATTTCAGGCTGGCTGCAAACCAGGGGGAGAGGGGCAGCTGGAAAGCCGGTGTTTTACCTTGCCATCTGGGACTGTATCATCAAAGATTCCTTCGAGAGATTTCTTTACTGAATCAACTCCTTCACCAAACACCTGAGGAATAACAGAGTGACTCTGCTTTAAAACATGAACATGCCTCCGCGCCGTCTGCAGCACACACTAAGGGGAGAACAGTGTATTTAACATCCAGCACAGAAATCAAACTGAAAAATAAAACCATTAATCTCAGAACACAGAAAAGGAAAATATCAGCTTGTTCAAAAGGGAAGGGAGGGCAAATGAAAGCTGGTGGTGAGGCACCATGCTGAAAGATTAGAGACCAGTTCTGCTTACTGGTCTATCACTGACTGACTTGGTGGAGTTGGACAAATTTTATTTCCTTTTGTGCTCCGTTTCCCCACCTGTAAAGTGGAGGAAACGAATGCTTCTCCTCCTCTGCTAAGGCTGAGGAATCAGAAGAAGGGCTCTGCTTCTGGCTGGTTTTGTAATAGAACAGCTTTCAAAAAGTACTTAGCAAACATTCAAGTACCGCAAGTCAGCATAACCCTTCTCTAATGAAATAAGAGCTGGTAAACTAGCACGAGCCAGAGCCAGAATCAACACGACTCTGTGCAGGAGGAACAACAGAATGGGAATATTTACAAGATCCACCCCAAATCAGCACAAGACTGCATCAGCTGAGCAAACAGGGTTGCTACTGCAGCAGAAGCTTATAATTAAAGCAGAAAAGTTAACTTTTATAGCTCTGCATCACCACAGCTTTATGATCAAGTTGCTGGGTTTGGCTGTTAATTATTCTGTACCTAAAATGACGCAGGGACCAGGCAGGATGGGAGAAGGTCACTGCCCTTTAGGGATTTACAGTTTAGTGCTTCAGGCTGGCAATACTTTGCATGATACTAAACTCAAGCAGGGGAAATGTGTTCGGGCATGATGTTCAGTCATTCTCCTAATTTCTCAAAAGTTAAGTTTTTCTTTCACTCTTTCCCGTATGACTTTTCTTTAACCTGGAACAAAATCCCTTTACATGCCTGTGAGTGAGGGGGATAGGGGTGGGAGCAGGGAGAGGAAGTGTGAAAAATGCATTTATCCCCACTGAAAAAAAAAAAAAAAAAAAAAAAAAAAAAGGTGAGTTCAGGAAAAAAATGGGTCCGAGGATACAGCATGGGCAGGTTCCTAGCTCAGGAAAAAGCAATTGCGCCTGATTTGGAGAAAAGAAGTACAAAGGAACATACATGCTGCAGCACCAGTGGAATGAGTTGGAAACACACTCATGGAGACATCTGCTGTTTCCAAGCAGAACCCTGAGTTTTTGCTCAGCCACTATTAAATATTAGGTGAACTTTTAATGTCTCACTAAAAACAAGCTAAACAATTTTGCAGCACTCCTCCTCTGCTAAACAAAACAAACACCCACTACTGCTTTAACAGAAGGAAGAAGAAATCACAGGGCATGAAACAACACATGTCCCAAGCTTTTCTCCCCTCAAAAAGTGAAAGAAGAAAAGCAAAGCCTACATTTCCTGCAATTAGATGAGGTATGGATTTCAAAAATGAAAAGATGTAATTAGGGATGTTTGGAAAGAATAACAAGGAAGCACCTTCCTACCACACTGAAACACGTTTTCTAAAGAAAGATCTGGGCAGTGACTGGGTGTAAACATTTGAACTTTTGCTTTCTTAAAAATCTGAAGCAAAACAGAGACTGTCCCAACTAAACGCAAAGCTTTTTGTTACTTTAGGAAGCTTTCCCCAAACTCAGCTACCTTTCAAGTATTCTGCAAACTTATTATTTTACTTTAAAGAAACAAACAAGTCTGCCTTTTTTTTTTTTTTTACCTTCCATAGCTGTATCGTTTTTACACTGCTTCTTTGTTACTTCCAAGTTTAGGGAAAGTACTTCCAGCAAAAGCAGAAGCAACAGAAATGCATCAACAGTAGAAATGCAACTAATTCAGGTACAAAAAGTGCGAACGCCAAACCTTGTTTGATAGGAGCTGCTGTATACTCATCTATAATTATAGTACCTAATTTTTGAAGAGGATGTGGAATGAGATGACTATGTGCCGTGAAAGATTAAACAGGCAAGTTTGAAGTTGGATGTATAAGTGCTTGGTGCAAGTGACTCTTTGCATGAACTGCATTCTGCACACTAACAAATAAGCCTCAAAAATAGTATCACAAACTTCCACACACTTACCTGATTAATGCTTGGCCTGCCTTGCTTTTTCTTTGAGGTAGTATCCAGCCCCCAAAGAGAAGAAAACCTGCTTCTCCGCTTACTGGCAGATCTGGACATGGCCTGTGTCCTTCTCCTCACTCCAGACTCCCCTGTGCGAGCCGCCACCTGTCAATGCCACATGGTTTTAAGATCAAAAGTCACAGCATCCCACTACACCATGGCTTACATAATTTAACAAACAGAGGAATCTGGTTAAAAAAAAAAGAAAAAAGGCAACTACTATGGCAACAAAGCTTACTCACAACAGCAATAATGGTGATACATGAAGCTATGCTGCTTCCTTCTCACTGCAATTTAACTCACTTCTTCCAATGTCAAACATCAAAAATTAAAATGGACAGCAGCACCCTCCCCATCTTTTGGCATTTAACCTGAGACATTTTGAAGCAGTCTAATCATCACAGAGGAAAACCTCAGCATCAGTACATGGTTCAGTTGTTTTTTCCTAACAAGGTTTCAAAGCTGGACACACAGAAAACCTGAGATTTCCAAACTTATCTGGCTGCTTCCAAAAAGCCTAGTGCGTTTTACTCTTTCCTTTTCCAGGAAGCACTCTGTGCATCCTGGAACTGACTCATTGCTGTTGCAAGGCCAGATAAAGGCCTGCAAATAAGTCAAGGAATTTAAAGCCTGCACTTCCTTAAAGATAGCAATATTTGAAGGAGTGAGCAAAACACAAGAAGAAAAAAGTGAGCTGAAATGACTCTTTCCATTAGAGCTGTGTTAACTGCTTGGGTGCTTGAAAAACAACTTTCTTTCTTTCGGAGAGAAAAGTTATTTGTCTTTACTGAGGCCAAATATTTGGGGAGCACTTGCCAAATGAGGAAGCTCTGGTAGAAATTAGTGTGACATGAGTTAGAGGTGAAGTGTTTGGGCTAAAGTTTAAGAAGATTTCCCATGCGGAGGTGGCCTCGAGAGCAAGCTCCTCTCCTGCAAAAAAGGGAGTGGTAGGAGAGACTGCAGGTATGAATGAGACAGCAAGGCAAAGCGAGACAGACAGACAGACAGACCCACCCTGCCAACTTGGCTGTATGCTTCCTGAAACACCTTTGTACTAGATTCCCACAGCCGAAACTAGCAAAATGTGACTGTAGTTTGGCAACCCCAGCGGGAACACCCAAATCTCTGAGTTATGCCCCAAGCTACAGTGCTGTGAAACTGGTTGTTTGGGTGTAACAGATACAAAAACCCATATAAAGACAGGACAAACAGAAAGCTGGCTTGTGTACCCAGGGAACCTCCGCTGTATGAGTAATGGTGATTCTCTTGAGGAAATGTGGAGAAATCAAGGAAAAGAAGAAGGTAAATGTCTCAGTTTCTACTTGTAAGACATCTCTTCGTTTTATCTGAGACATTCGTGCAGAGACACCTGGGACACCCAGCACATCCTCTGACTAATGAGGAGCAACTTCAGGAGAGCTGGGGATGCCACACTACCACCATGCAGCACCCAGCTCGAGTCTGAGACTCACTGCACCATTTCCACGCTATTGAGGGCAAAGGAGGACACGAGAGTTTGCTTAAAGGAGAAGAAAGCACGTGTCTTTTCCAGCACAACATATTCAAAACATTTTTTTTTTCACTTGGCTCTCAAGAGACACCAGCATGAAGAGGCAGACTGTTTTTCAGGCTAACGCTCAGTGCTTTGCTAGATGCAAAAAAATAAGCATAAATGCAAATTACAGCCCGCCACTTAAAAAAAAAAATATAAATCCACCAGCAATTATCGGGATGATGACGCTAATCTTTTCATATATAAAAGAATAAAAACGCCCCTGACTGAATTACAGCTCTGGATTCAATTGAAGGGTACAGCTGACATCTACAAGACAACAGTGGGGCTCAGCTATTTCTGTGAAGCTCTAGGAGTCCAAGACGAAACTACAGGAACTTGATTTAAATTCATCAAAACCCCACCACTGGCAATACATTTCCTTATATTTTTAAGAGCTGGGTTGTTACATTATTTACATTTAAACAACCATTTTAAACATTATTTGCCACACCAGAAATAGAAGAGAAGAATATTTCCCCTTCCTTGTGGAGCATCAGGTGTTGATCGCTGGATATTAGACTAATCGGCCAATAGATTCATCCCTATGGTAGAAAGTAAGCCCTGCCCAAGAAGGTGTAAGCCAATACATGCTGACGGGCTTAGAAAGACCCCTGCCCATGTGCACAGACATTAGAGATGAGCCTCCTCTTGGAACAGGAAGATCTGTTTGTAGAAAGCATGTTTATAGTGCAGATCTGGAAATTCAAAATCACATGTTTAGGAGAAACATGGTTCTTCCACTTCCATAAGGCCATGGCTTGCAAACGTCTGCTTTTTAATCTATATGCAGGACACATCCCCCTTTCAGGAAGCAGAATATTCTGCACACTAAGATAGGGGCTCACCCCCAGGCACAGACACTGTTTGTTGACGTGATCTCTGCATTGAACACGTGAACCAATTTGCAGGTTGGCAAAGATGACCCCTGGCCTCTGTTCAAACTTACCAGTGCATGAAACGATGAGACAGAAAAGATTCCAAGACGGCCCATTGCAACTTTTGTTGGACGGCTGGCGAAAGCAAGCAGTCTTTTAGGGTTTGGGAGCTCCCCTCCTTGGAGACTAGCCAAGTAACAGCGGTACCGAAATAGGTCCATCTGGAACTGTTCAAGATTTTGTTCCCAAACGAAAATCTGTGTACAGCAAAGATTGAAGAGTGAGATGCAAGAGGAAAAGAGGAGAGGAGGAAGAACAGAATGATAAGGACCTTGAGAGAATTCTACTATTCCCAGTAATGCACCTCTTTCACCAATGCTGATCTCATTTAAGAAACTTTGATTACCCTTCTTTCCCGCTCTCCCCTACTCTCCCAACCCCCCAAAAAGTATACAAATAATTAAAAAGTTTTTATTACATGGAAAACAATTTTTTTTGTGTGTTCATAGCATAAGTCTTCTCCTGAGACAACCTCTCCTTTTATACAATGCTAATTAATAGGATTAAAATTCCACTTTTAATTTTCTTTGTGTTCCAGGATTCTCTTCTGAGTAGTCCCCGAAGAGGCTTCTTTCATGCATCAAGAGCATCTGAGAAACAAGAAGACCAAGCCCCACCAAATTTCACATACAGAGTGCCCCAAATCAGCAGCCACAGCAGCAGCATTGCTGTAAGAATCAGCAGAGCTTGCCACACTTGAAAAAGTGTAGTACACTGGGGATAATTAATCTTATCAGTGGAAGAGCACTATAATCAGCCTATATAAGGACTTACTAAATAATTCAAATTGCTGATAGGAAACAGTTTCAAAGTGTTTAGAAAAACTCAGTTACATAAAGAGAGAGACCACTCTACCCTCACACTGTGATTGACAGCCTTTGAGGGGAGCCTTTCAGCAGACATGAGCATCTCTCCTCGCTTCTCAGAGGTTTTCCAGGAGGTACAAAATCTCTACCTTCATGCATTAGGGCTTCGCTACTCCCTATGGTTTGCATTACAGGCATGTTTGGCACCCGTGGTAAGAGCTACAAATTAATGAAGTGGGAGCCACATGTTAGTTTCCTAAAATAAGGTGCTGCTGCAGCAGCAGGAGAGACATCTGCTCCAGGCTCTCTGCCTCTCAAATGCAACTACGTTGTCTACTTGAAATCTAAAGGAGTGGTCCCAAAAGGCAGTCAGGGCTGCAGCCATGAGGTCAAGGCAGACCATCGCAACAAGCAGAAACCAGGGATGGCTTCTTCACCCCATCTGCCAGAAGAAGAACCAGCCTCTTGCACTCTTAAGACAACTGCAACAGCAGCATTTGTTGGTCAATGACCAGCTCTTCCCTAAGGCATCCTGCTGCCATGGCCTGGTAGCCTCTTCACTCCTCTAAAGCCTTCACTCAATCTCCAAGTCCCTAGCCAAATCCCTTGAGTGGAGGTCAGGAGAAGACAGCCCGTGCTTTACCTTAGTGCATGTTGTTTGGAGAAATGGTGCAACTAGGGCAGCCAGCTCAGTTCTCCTGCTAGCATGCATCTCACCTGCCCCAGGGAGCTCTGCTCATGCACACATGGTGCAGTGGCAGCAGACAGAGGTACCACTAATCTGAAGAAGGCCTTAAATATTTGCTAGGGGCTTATTTCACATAAGCAAGTGAGATTACTTGATCCAGTATGGTCTTCTTCTTCTTGGAGTCCGTTACTGAGGACAGCTGCATTTCACCCATTTTCTTCATCTTTTCATCCATATCAATCTTCTGCTCCAGCTTTTTTATCTCTGTTTTCAGGAGCTTGACGGTGTCCTCTTTGTGATGCTGCCTTGCCACCGCAGTTGCACAAGCTGAATGGATTGCTGTGATCCAGTTCTCCAGTTCGGTCTGGCTAGAGGTCTGAAGAGACAGAAAGAGGGAAAAGAAGTCAGGATCCTCTTTAAAATTGATTGGAGGCTAACAATGTGGTTCCAAGGAATTTCCTTTGCCTTTGATCTCAAGATTCAAAGCCTTAAATCCCCTTATGAGAGAAGTAATAGAAACCCCATCATTCTTAATCAGGCCTTTTTTAACCTAGCACTAGGCATTCGGCACTTAGAATTACACCTATATCTTCGTTTTGCAGCTGTACAGTGTTTCCCAGCAAGGTCTCAGGAATTACTTTCCTCGTTCAATGCAATGCTGCGATAATTTGTAGCTCAACATTTAATGATGTTTTTTAAACTCCTAGGTCTTTAAGGCAGGGAATGTACCAGCCTCTTTGCTATTCACAGAATGGAAAGCTTTTTTGGCATGCAAGAGTTAGTAATAAATGGCATAAAACGTGACCATGATATCTATGAAGCATTGACAAACAAGCTTTCCACTTCTGAAGGTCTCAAAACACTCTGATGACAACCCTGTGATCATTAAAGGTAGAGTCATTGTATTTTTTACAGCTCTGGTACTGTCCCTTCCCAAGCATGTGTGTGTGCCAGTTCAGGAAAAGGGAATACTTTCCCTGCCTTGAAGTGTCCAAGACCAGCTTGGATGAGGCTTTCAGCAACAGATATCCCTGCTTATGGAAGAGAGGTTGGAGCTAGATGATCTTTAAGATCTTTATGATCTAGATAGATGATCTCTTCCAACCCAAACTATTCCATGATTCTGTGAGATATTAAGCCAGAGCATGGGACATCAGCACATTTTTCTGGAAGAGCACTATTTGATTAGAAGCTTTTGACAGAGAAAGAAGAATATTTCGAAGCATTCCTTTTTCAGACTTTCAAAATAAAAATTAAACCTTGTTAGTCACCTTACTAAACTTTATTCCTTTTTACAGAAGGTTGCAAAACAAAATTTACAGCCAACTCAGGGTTGCAGCAGGCTCTCTCTGAGTGTCAGCCTTTAGCAGTAATCATGCTGGTATTTGGCTCCTGGCTGAAAAAGTAGCAAGGTGCCAAACCTCTAATTCTAATTAAACTTTCTGATGATACCTGATCTATTAATAGGCAGCACAGTATGACTTCTCCAGTTGCTAGCATAGATGACGAAGGTCATCCTCACTGGCGGTCACAACTAACAGCAAAGGACATGACTTACTGAAGCCAAGGAGAGATTCCCACAGAAGCCCAACTCTGGAAATTGCGTATGCACAGGCTGGAATTCAGAGTGAGCTCCCAAAACTTCTGTGGTACTGCAGTAGGTGAAGCATGGATGTCCCAGAATGACATGACTTTCCTCAGCTCAAGTAAGAATTCCTAAGCAGAAGAAAGAGTCTACACCAGAGAGACTGATCTCTTACACCCAATTTTCTTGTCTTCAGTTGGCACTGTACAAAGTATAGTGCTTAAACTGGTCAGGCTTCCCTGCCCAGATAATGATCTTAACAAGCTCTCATTTGTAGATGGGGGCTTACAATGTCATATCACCACTGCTGAAGGCATGCTGAGTCTCCCTTGCTGAGAAATTTCTGCTGAAAACAGAGAAATTATTTGCAGAATGAGAGATCCTGCCTACAGTCAAGTGGTGAAACCCAGCGCCCAGCAAGGAAGAGAGTAGCACTGGACTTAAAATAAGGTGGTATGTTTTGTTAATTCCTAGCAAAATCGTAACAGCAATAGGTCATATTTTTATCTTTCTCAATTTCAAAATATTACTGGTACACCATTACATTCGTTTTTCTTCTCGGTTTCCTGGGGAGAAGTAGGGAATAAAATGAATCTGGAATGGGTTTTAGGAGCTGAAGACTCTTCTGGTAGATGTGTAGGCAAGGGGAATCACTCCACTTCTCAATGGAAAGGCTAACATAAACAAGCTGCAAACATCTGATACATAAGTATGAGTTATCACAAGTTGCTCGGAGCTCGTGGAAAACGCATGTGACATCTGCAAGTAATGGATTTGTGTAGGCATGATAACAACTGACTGAGCAAGGAATCATTGTGTAGGAGGAATGTGATGTCTCTAGGTGCAATGTAGTGGGAAGGCTTGTTACAAGATGTCCAATATCCGTACGCGTTACAAAGCAACCCTATTTTTCTCCCTAAGTACACAGTCTCCATAGGACAGAAATAGTCTTCTGCAGGTCTGTGGTTTCTGCTCATGAAAACCACTACTACAGCGCTGTGTTATGTGTGGACGGATGTGTATGACATGAGCAGTTAAGTAACACTGCTGAACAGCCAGCTGTACACGTGCACCAGCTGCTCTGAACATAGCAGAGCAAACCCTACAGCATAGTCACTTACACATTACTTCCACCACTGTGACTGGTCTCCTTCCCTTCACCCCACACCCATCCCTTCTTCTCTTCTGCTTCACTAGCCATGCATGGGTTCTATGGCAGAAGGGACACATGAAGGAAAAATTTCTGCAAGGCAATGTAAATGATTGTTCTTTACTTGAAAAGGCTCGTTTTTGCTTTTTTTCCCCAAAAAGTTACAGGAAAACCTACCCATGGCATAAAGACACAGGGCTTCTAACGAATGTTTTACCCAAAAGAAATGTACTGAATGTGACCTTTTCATATTTAACATCCACTGTCATTAATTTTATGAGAATGAAGGTTTTTCCTTTGAAAACTGAATTGAAAAAGATTCATAGAATCATAGAATGGTTAGAGTTGGAAGGGACCTTGAAGATCATTGAGTTCCAATCCCCCTGCCATGGGCAGGGACACCTCCCACTAGACCAGGTTGCTCAAAGCCCCACCCAGTCTGGCCTTAAATACTTCCAGGGATGGGGCATCCACAACTTCTCTGGGAAACCTGTTCCAGTGCCTCATGATAAAGAATTTCTTTCTAGTATTTAATCTAAATCTCCCCTCTTTCCATTTAAAACTGTTACCCCTTGTCCTATCACTACACTTCCTGACAAAGAGTCCCTCTCCAGCTCTCCTGTAGGCTCCCTTCTTTTCTCCAGGGTGAACAGTCCCAGCTCTCTCAGCCTGTCAAATTCTACAGGTTGTATTAGTCTATCAAGAGGAGGTAAAGCTCCACAACCTTTCAAGCACATGCTGAGACCATAAGCACCATACTTACCTCCTGGATGAAACTCACCAGGTAGCAGTATACAAGTACCCTGCTCAGGAAACACATGAAGTAGAAAGGGGCAGTGCAGTATTACATTATGAGCTGAGGAAAAATCAGACTCAGATGGCAGAGAAGCTAGTCAGCAAAAAAAATACTTTTTTTTTTTTCTAGTTTGCAATCAGATACTCAGTCTGTTCAAAATGTAAGCCAGCACCATGCCCTTTGAGTCAGTAAGGCTTTTTTAATTTTGCAGTAGTTTTAGAATCCAGCCCCTTGCTTAGAACAACTGCAAGGACCTACAGACCTACAGTGTAATAATGTTAAAGATTTCCTCTGAAGTACAGAGGAATGATGATGTGAGGGTGCATCTTATCACAGAGTTAGTTCTGGTTTAAGAAAGCAAGAACTCTGAAAACATTGTCACTGGAAAGGGAAATAAATAAGGGAGTCCCCTGGTGAAGAAAACCAAATCAAAAGAGGAAGAAATGGCACCACCTCAGCAAAGGCTGGAATTACAAATAAATGAGTAGCACACCTTGATTAATGACAACTTGCAATAGGAAAGTGGAATGCCAACCAAATTAATCACTCGGGGATGCAGAAGTTACAAAAGTACAGAAATATTTTTTAGTGAAGCACATCAACTGATGTATGGTCTTTGATATAAGTACTGGGTTTATTTTAAACGTATTCAGACATTTCTATTTTCATAGAATCATAGAATGGTTAGAGTTGGAAGGGAGCTTGAAGATCATCGAGTTCCAACCCCCCTGCCATGGTCAGGGACACCTCCCACTAGACCAGGTCGCTCAAACGCCCATCAAGCCTGGCCTTAAATACTTCCAGGGATGGGGCATCCACAACTTTTTCTGATTAAAAAACCCAAACATGCACTTTCAGACTCCTCTTGGGCAACAGCAAGATGCTGACTAAGGTCTGTATGAACTAGGGGAAACTGGATCCGGTAACATCATTGTGAGAGCACCTGGAAGTCCAAGTACCCCTTGCACTTCAAACTCCTCTTGGTCTTCTAAACCCCTTGAGCCCCTCCGCAAGGTCCTATCCTCTATACAAGTTTCTTATGAGACACAGATAATGCTACAGCACATTTAATGTATGTCCTATACGGTAACTGGCCTGGTCTTTGTGTAATAAGCACAGTGTCAAACCATGCAAAATTCCCAGTTTTTACAGGGATGTAAGACTATTTCTTAATTCTTACTTTGTTCCAACCATCTACACAAAGAGGGTCCAGTCAGTAATAAATAAAAGCAGCAGATCTGACAGTGATTCGCATGTGGTGGTAGGTCTTCTCAGTGGCATTTACCAAATATATTGTGTCTCTCCTCTAGCACTGCCAAAGGAAAATCCCAAATGTATTCAAGTCAGCAGGATTTTTCCATTGATTGCAACCAGAGCTACGATCTCCTCCTTGATCAAAGACAGAAGAAAAGAACTTTGTAAAACCCTCAAACCAGACCAACCTGAAAAAGGAAAGCATCTCCAAGGGAATTGCTGAGACAGAAGACAAAGTCCTTCTTGGGGTGTTCAGGCACTGCTTGCACTATGCTGTTTTCCACCCAGACAGCGTGCTTGGGGATGCTGTTGTGGTCAATGCCAGATCTGCCATCAGTCTCATAAAAAAACAATGTGCATCCTAAAAGGGAACATCATTTATTAGCAAGCAATATATTTAAATGCAACAGCTACCCTGTATCTATACAGTGCTAATACTTGGAACTAAATCATGCATAAAAATGTCACGGGGACAAGACAGAATTTGCCAGGGCCTGTTCAGTTTTCCAGCCTCACAGCAGAGAGCACCAGCAACAGCCCAGTTTTCAGCCTTTCAACTATTTTTCAGCCTTAAAAGGTGGTGGCTTCCATACAATGGGGGCACACCATGAGCTGTATAGTACATCAACCATGCCCCCGTGGGACATCTTGTTTGCCCAAGGATTGCTAAAACTGAGCCACAGACATGAGCTGAGAATGTTCCAGGCAGTAAAATAAAGCCCCAGGTAAGAAACATCACTATAAATCCCGAAGCGGGGGTCCTCCACAGCCATCCCATCCCACCAACGGGACAAAAAGGAAGATGCAGTCCTGAGAACTTGTCTCCCCTGGCAGTGCCAGAGCAGAAAAGCCTTCAAGCAAACCTCCACGGCCCTGCCCCAGCCTCCTGCAGCTGCTAGCTTCAACAGTCCTTGCAAGGCAAAGATCAAGCAATTCAATTACTGAAGATGAGGAACTGGAAAAAAAAATGGACTGGAAAGAGCTATGCTCGCTGCAAGACTGACATACAAAAAAACTCCCAATAAGCAAACAAAAAGCATAAATCAGATCCTTATTCCATTATAACATTTTAGCTCATAGTGATATGACCAGAAACAAAAGCAAGTTTTAGCTGAGGACAGCAAACAACCTGCTTGGTTTTACAAAATAATCTTTGCAATACTCCTAGGGAAGTGGGGGAAAAAAAAGTATAGCAAGTCTGCAATTTGGCAGACTGCAAAAAAAGGGTTTCCTCCTTTCTCTCTCACCTTCTCACATTATCTACAGCTGTTTAAAACTGGCACATTGTTCCTCTGCCACTGGAACCAGCCATCTCTGTGCAAAGAGATGCCCTGTTACCCAGCCTCCCAGAGAACTATTTGCAGCCAAACAATAGCAGCTGTTAACTTCAAAGCCTCACTTAAACACTAACATTATTAAGGCAGAGCAATCTAAGGGGCAAACACTCTACTTGAGTCAAAGCACTTTAAAATAACATTGCTTTCGTGCTCATCCTTCCCCTTTTTCCTCCCCAGATGGCCCTTTGTTTGCCTGCTCCTCACATCAAGACCTTCCTGCCACTTCACTGCCCTCCCGGGAGGACCAGGGCTCCCCCCTACCCCTCAGCACTCCCTCTCTCCTCTTCCATTTCCCCAATCTCTTTAAGCACGCCAAGGAAAAGCTGGCACCTAACTCTGCTGTTGGTTTTAAAACAGTGCTGCAAATGAAAAATAATATTTTTTAAAAGTCCTCTAAAAAAGCACTCTGTGGGGAGGACATAACCATACTGAGCTTTTGAATAATCCCACCCACAGCAGGAGACATGGCTCTGCCTCCTTGGGCTCACAGGTGAGGCCAGTCCCAAACCCCTGCAAGTGTTTTACTGCTAATGCAACTAAATGAAGATTAATTAGAGGTCACTTTAGGAGGCCAGCTCCTGAGTTTCCCTGCTCTGTTAACATTTATGTGTGTTTATAAACACACAGATCCCAAACAGGCCTGCAAAAATTCAGAGAGAAAAGGGTCTGTGGCCCATGGGGGCAACCCAGGAAGCAGGACAGGGCACCTGGGTCCCAAGGGCTGCCCAGCACATGATGGGTGATGCAGCCAGAGCCAACTTCTCCCAAGTCACAAGCCAGCCTGGATGACTAATCCATGGCTTCCTGTCCACACTGCAGCTGTGCTGCAACTCACTGAGTGTTTAGACTTGTGAAGTACATCTAGGAGAAGGAGAGGCCCATGGCACTACGGACAAGAGTTGCAAGAGGGATGCAGATAGAGTCCCTCTTTGAATGCATGCTGGTGTCCATCGCTAGCAAACTCCCGCTGTCATGTGCAGCTGACTGCACACAGGTAGTTTGTCAGCAAGCCACAGACATGCTTCTGAAAGGCAACACTCAGAGTGCTCAGAGAAGTGCTCAGAGAAGCCACCCTAGGTGGTGCCAGTAGGACTCAAAGCAGGATGCGAACCCCACTTCAGTGGGGCATAGTCACCTGTTTTGGAACTACACACACGCCATGCTGTAAGTACATCAACAACCATCAAATAAGACCCCCCTCTGAAAAACATCAGGACCACCTCCTCATACTTGATGTTAATTATACTGAAGTTCACAGCAGCTTTTGTTAAGAGTCTAGGCAGCACTTCATCTGCAGCAATACACAACCCACAGGGCACCGCAGACGCCCATCTGGATAAACCCTTGCTCTGTACCTTTCAGGGAAACCCAGTAGTGCTTCCATTTCCTGCGCGTGGCTGACTCCACTTTCTTGTTCTTTTTGTGCACCAAGAAGTTTTTCACTGCCAGAGCACCAGCTTTCCGTACCGTGCCCTGGGCAGCTGTCAGGAGGATGTCGGACTGCCCTGGAGAGCTGAGGGTGCCACTGCTCTGCTCATCGCTGAGGGCAGAGCCGGCCTCCTCCAGGTTCTCACTGTTGGTGGTGCTCATCTCCAGCTCCCGGCGGAAATTCTCATACACACCCTGACGAAGCCCATCGCCTGTCGAGCTGCTCCCACTGTCGCTGCCGATGAAAGCCCGACTGGCCGTCGGGGAGTAACTCGAGTTGGTAGCATTGGAGCGTCTAGAGAGGAGGTCAGTGTCGGTGGCTGCTCCCTCAATCCCACTGTCGGTGAACTCACTCCCCTCGCCTGCGTTGACATCCTAGTTGCAAGACAGACAGAGTATGAGATGAAAAGCCTGGCCAAGACTGGCCTTATGGAGACACCGAGAGAACCCGAAATGCCCAGGAGACATCACATGTCTTCACACCCCCATTTGTCTGGCATTGGAAATCCCTCATCTCTTTTTCTTCAGAAGAAGAACAACTGGTGGGCTGGGCAGAATTTCCAGCCCAGTTTAGGAAAGACCAGTCACACACGCATGATTTCAGGTGGTGCCTCTACAGCCTTAGCATTCTGGAATATAAGACGCAGCATCGTCTGTTTACATTAAGCTAAGTTAACAGTGCTAAAGGTTCTGCAAAAGGAGAACATATGGTAGCAAAAACTGGCAGTGTCAAGAAAAGCAGCAATCAACCTACGCATTTTGAAAAGAAAACATTGATATTGTACATTCACACCTACGGTTGAAGATACATTTTAGATATCTCAAGATTGTCATTTGCAAATTATGTAACTAAAAAGGTACCTTTTTTTTTCCTCCTAAAAAGTTAAGGTATTGGAGATTATTTCTGTTTTGTGTCACTTCTACATCACAAACACTAATGGGCAAAAATCCCATGGTGACAGACCCTGCCAAAATACCGCAGCACAAGACCCTTCCTGGTCCCAAGAACTTGCAGTTGAAGGATCAGAAGAGACAAGAATATGGATGGCTTGATCAAGACAGGAAACAACACAGCCAAATCCAGGTTTCACAGGCTGAGTGGCTCAGTTTGCCCCCTGCAACAAGGCTAATGCCCAAAGGGGGCTAACCTCTACCATCTGAGCACCCAAAGGCATCTGTGACGGTTTTTGAAGTAGCACAAATAAAGGCCGAGCCCTATAAGTCAAGACGAGAGACAGACAGGGAAGAAGATGCAAAGAGGTGAGAAATATGGCCAAAACAACAGGAATTTCAGCCTCTACCTCTCCTGCAGGAGCAGCTAGTGCTTGATTTACAAGTTTTTTAAAAAATAAGGTGCCTCTGAGGAGAGGTGGCAGAATGCAGTACTTATTTTGAGAGAAAACAAGCTGCTAGGTGTTGGTTCAAACACCAATCCGTCTTCTACACATCCAAAGCAGCCCTGTGGAAACCGAGAAACCCTCTGCTGATCTCTGTTTGAAACCTTCATCCTGTGGAGCAAGAGCTGGATAGGAAAACCTTAGGGGGAGGGGAAGGGTGTTGCTGAATCTGACTAACTTTCAAGGCATTAATTTGTAACGGATGGGCTCGTTCTGTATAAATGCTGCCCCTCAAGGGAGACTTAGAGTCCAGCTGGAAGAATAAGCGTTTCCTTCCCCCCTCAATGAGCACAGTTATCCTAGTCAGTCTGGTTATTTAATGCAACACATAGTGATAGACAAGCTGTTCCGGACAGGCCAATATTCCTCTACTCCCACCACACTGTGAAGGAGCTGAGCAAGGCTTCCTGTAAGTGCAGTCATCTGCCCGTACAGAGCACTTTTCTCAACCACACATTTTTTCCTGCTGTTCCAATACACTTGTTTTTTGGAAGCCAATTATCTTCCCATTTCTTGCAGCACTGCAAAGGAGGGCTATCTGGAGAGAGGAGCTGGTGCTGCTCAGAAACCGATGTTTACAAAACACTGCCGCAAGCAAGTTTTTGCACTCCATCGCGAAAGGCTGGATGGTGCAACTTCTGATGACAGCCCTCCATCTGAGACCCCATGCATCAGGGAGCCAAGGGCTGGCACAGTCACTTGACGCTCACACGCTCTGCCCCTCTGCCAACACAAGCTCTGTCAGCATAAAACCAGGGCACCAAAGAACTGAACTGGATCTCCCGTGTTCCCTTGAGCAGTTATTCCCATAGGATGACTGGGGCTTCTTTGCATTTGTTTTCTGGGGCCTTCTTCCTCCATAATTTTTTCAGAGGGAGAAAGTGTGTCACCCATATAGGATAAACAAATCTGCATTCTGCAGTGAACATTATGTAATGCTGGCAACACAAATTATTTGAGGGTTTGAGATTTTTATTTTAGGTTAATGATTTAATAAATACACAATCTGCCTTGTAATTATTTTATTCATGCAAGGCAAAATGTACAGAGTCAATTCCAAAATTTTAGCTAGTGTAACTTCTAGGAAGCTGCTCATGCTTGAACTAGAAATAGTCAGTTTGAAAAAATAAAGAGCTATCAAAACAGGCCACCAACTTGAGGGAGACAGGATTTATAATTTTGCCAGCCGTTGTATGCACAAAACTTTTGGGGGGCTTTTAGCAGATGGAGTATGTTTTCAAAAACAGAAGTGCACCCATAGATGTTCAAGCACAGTGCTGCAATGCAGGCTCTCAATGTTCTTTGTGCCCGGTGTGACACAGCCTTCTTGTTGTGTAACCTTGACGAGCCACAGTGATAATGGCCTGAGTTTCCCCATCCATAAATGCGGATTATGCTCAATAACTGATACATGGGTGTCATGGCTTACTACTTATAAAAAAATGGAAGGATGGAAAACTCAGCGTGAATGTTATGTACGGTCATGAGTTAAAATCATAGCACATTTTGCAAACATCTTTATAATCTTTACCACAATGCAAGTAATAGGCTGGAGGGGTCAAAAGATCTTTTCAGCCTAATGCTGCAGCCTTGCCCCTAATCTTCCACTGCTCCCTGCACTCCCTTTTCCTCTCTTAAATATCCCGTATCAAAGACTTCTTACCAACCGATGCAAGCCCTTTAGTAGGAGGAGGGTCTCAGCATACAAAGGTCAGAATGGTTCAAAATCTAAAGCCTGCTAATATTGTTCACGCTCATGAATTATGAAATGTGGCATTGAGTGAGCTTAGCACTTTCGGAAGTTTGCTGTATGAGAAGATTGGTCTCAGGGTTAGTAGGGTTAAGAGAATTCATTGCACAGGTCTCTGACTTCTGAGTTCCTGCTGCAATGTCAGCTCATTCTCATCGGAGGCTATGAAAAGCTCTCAAGAAGCAGCCAGCATCTGCTTTGGCCGTTTCACAGTGCTATAATCCACACATTGAAGGGCATTCAATTAAGAGTTCAGCATAGACTACAGAGGTTTAGTATTGTGCTTCGGCAGAAATGTGCTGAGGCTGAAGGGGTAACACTCTCAAGCCACGCAACAAAACATAGTAGGGGTTGATGATTCACATCACCGGGGGCACAGAAATACCTCTGCAAATTTTCAAACAAGGATGCTAAAAATTAAGCATCCCAAATCACACCGTGATGACCACGGCTCTCTGCTGATGAGACCACTGTGGATACATGGGCCTCTAGCTTCGGTGTCCAGCTTCAAAGTACCTACTGACATGGCCACCAGAAGCTACTGACCAGAAGCAAAGTCAACGTTGTGCAACTTTGATGAGAGCTATTTAAAATTACTCACGTTTCCTGCTCAGGTTCTCAAAGAGCCCCACAGGCAACAGCAATGTCTCCCTCCTTCGAGGAAGACTTGTTACCATCCCAGGTCTATGACGGGATGTACCACAGAGGCTTGCTAACAAAACAGGCGTTTCACTCTGGCAGAAAGGCGTTCCCAGGCAAAGACTCTTGAGGCCAAGAGTGAACTACAGACATGGCCCAGTCATCACCACTCTGACTCTTGCCTGGGGCCCGTGTGGCTCTCCACCAGGATGCTGATGGCATATGGCAGGCAAATTGCAGGAGCTGGGAGACAGCTGAAGACTGCAGAATTCATGTTTCTGAAGCCCACAGTTTTGGACATTGTACACACGTTATAACAATTCACCAGCACACTACTCTGGACTTGTAATTGCTATCAATAAGGGGCTCTGTTTTATTCCACTGGTCAAAAACCCCAAAAATTTCACTTAGCTCTGTGTAAGATTCAGGACACTGCACCTGATATTTTGCACCTCACCAGAGATCTTGCATTTTGTATTTTCAGGCTGGCAAACAGCTGTCTCCACACAGAGGAATATTTTTATCCAGAAAGATCATCCCAGGAACCAAGCACAAGACTGGAACTAAAATCTGTGCTACCCTGCTTAGGTTCCCACTGGTGTTTACCTAGCTTCAGGCCTGGGAGGACAAGAGGGCAAAGCAAGAAGGAGGTGGAAATCATTAAATTGGTCACACCAAATAGAAAGCACGTAGCAAAGAAAAGAAAGCATATTTTCTCCAAGACAGGGAGATGGGGGAAGTCATGGGAATAGCAGTTCTTGGCATTTTGAAACACAACAGGTCTAAGTCCACAGAGACTGAATGAACTGGAGGTTTGTCCTTTACATTTAAGATTGCTCTGTGGAATGCAGGGAGAAAGCCACATAAAGACCATTGGGTGAAGACAGGAACTAAACAGGCTTTAGTGACTGTGCTACACCGTGTGCCTTGATGGGGAGGCAGTAAGCAGTAGCACAACTTCCACCAGGATCTGGGACCCCTGCTGCTGCTGAAGATGACAGAAGAGTATCATCATTTCTTCCCCTGGCAGTGCTACCATATGGGTTGCAAATCCCCAGGGTTTACGAAAAGAATTTCAGCAGACAGTAATGGAGGGAAAGAGGATGGAAAAGCGGAATGTCCAGTGCCAGGGAAGTACACCACAGAATGAGAAACCAAAGACGGCCTGAAAGATGCTGTTGTTACCAACAAGAATGCAGCAAGGCCCATCAAGCAGGCCATGTGCCAGGACAGCTACAACAGCCCTAATAGCATTTGTGCGTAATGAAGTGGAATTATCACAGCCCCATCAAATGCACAGAACAATTTAACTGATGAAGCAATTGGGTAAAATATTAGCAAAAGTATTAGCAACCCACTTAAACATATGTTTTTTCCTCACACGAACACTGGGTTTCAAGCAAAGCAAGACAGAGGGGAATAAAACTGTAATACAAGCTGCATCAGGCTAATGTTCTTGGTGCTATGATTTTTGCATACTTACGCGATAGCCATACGTCTGTATGTTCACTACAGTCACACTGCTTAAAAAATTCTTGCTAGATTTAGAAAATGCACAGAAAAAAAACTTTTGCTTTAGAAAAAATGTCTACCTTCAGCTAGCAAAAGTCAGGCAAAATGTTTTAGGGCAGGTTCCAAGTCTCATTATCCCCTTGCTGAACATATTTGGTTCTGGTCCCTGCTTGCAAGAGACCACTGGATGGGATAAGCCTTGCCCAGTTGTCCAGCCCATGAGTGGACACATTCTGATGGCTTGCAGTAACAATGCACTTAACAAACTTCCCACCAACAGTTCTGTTACAGAGACTGTTAAAACAGCTTGGTGAATCACCTTCTCCTGCTTGACTGACAGCAGTGATTCATGGGCACTTTAGGCACATGGGACTGATTTAGTAGGGAAACTTTTACTTCCCTTATATAAGCAGTTCCTTGTGTGGTTAATACTTCTTTCTAAATTAACTATTAGATTAAAAGTACTTGTTGGTAAAAAAAAACAACTGAGTGGGCTTTTGTTTTGGAAGGGGCTCCCTCCAAAAGAATGTAAATCCTCTGCTCCCCATCCTGTTTAGCAACAGAGCAATAAGGAGTTCACATTCAGCAACAGCCTGAAATTGCACGTAACCTGTCTGGTTGCTAGTTAGGCAAGCACCACAGAATACATTTAAAACAGACAGGTAAGCGGCCTGATGGTTTGCATGCTTTTATGTGCCTGGAGTCTCTTTGAAGCTCTTATGTAAAAAAAGATTGGCCTGATAAGTGTTTTTCTTTCTTTTCAGTACTGATTCTACCATCATTTGATGGTCAAGGTTGTCTGCTAAGGTATGACTTCCTCCAAATCAAAATGAAATCCTTTCTTCGGAATAACTTGAACATCTCGTAATGAACACATGACAAGATTTATCTGTCTTGAAAAGAGTCAAAACATTCCAAGAAGCAAAGATAAATCATAAAATGCAACTGAAACCTGAGTGGGAGAAGTGGTTTTAAAGGTGCAATGGAGAAACACAAAAGCAACTCCATACAGTTTCGAAGACTGTTATGCAAGTACTGAATCATGTAGACTTCAACTAACTGTAAAGTCAGAGGGATTATAATAATGACTTGAAGGAGATCTGCTACCAGGCAGTAATGAACAAAGCCTCTCAACCAGGTAGGAGTCAATACTAAAGAAAGTTCTGAAGATACCTACAGGCCCGTGTACAACAGGACAGTATTATATGAGAACCAGCCAGGATGCACCAGACTGACAGCAGGCTTTGGAGAGCTAAACTGACAGCTACAAACCAACACAGGCCAACTGGAGTTTTCTGTTGGACTGGTTGGGTCTTGTTTACACCTCCAGTACCAGTGAGGTACAGTTACAAGCCAACTGCAATTTGTATGTGGATACAAGACTGAGATGCTGGGTTTGTTACCTTTGGGAATTCAAAGAGATCAGATACTGATATGTACAAGCAGCTTTGGTTCATACTTCTGTGTACTCCCTGACATGGTGCAATAGTTCTTCAGGTGTCTGAAAGAATTAATTTTTTTAAAAGAACAAACCCTTATATGTTTTATTAAAGCTGCTTGGGGTGGTTTAATAAGCAAACATGTTTTGGCCATGGTTCCCTGAAATCAAATTTACTTCTGACAAAAAAGGTACTAGCCTAGACCTCTAGATATTTCTCCTAGCAGTAAGATTCACTCTAATTATGAAAGGATGAATCACAGTCACAGGTTTCTGGGAAATAATCTCTGGGAAAGTCTTAAGGCATGGATTTCAACTGATTTTGGTTCCAGGATTCCTTTGCGAACTTCTCTTGGTGAATGCTGTACAGTGTAATTTGGTACCTTGGAAAGACAGAGAAGGTACTGGGGTGCCACGCACTCAGAAGACATTCAAATACGGGAAGGAGATGTGCATTTGCTTCGCTCCTGCAGGACAGGCAAACGCCAACATTATCAGTCATCCATCAACCCCATTTCCTTTGCAGGAAACTGACTGATATGTGGCTGTTACCTCAGGATTATGCTTGGCTCTTTCACTCCATGTTAAGCTATCATGTTAGCTTGGTGCTTCTAACACAGGCCTTGGGAACATTTTTGATTCACTGATGACCCATTTTCCAGCTAATATGTGGGCCCTTCCAGAAAGATCATCTCTGTAGACCATCGTGCTTCCCCAAGGAGCCTGGTTTTTTCAGCTGACTTAGATGCCATAAAGGCAAATTATAGACCCCCAGGGACTCCTGCAGCAGTCACAAAATTACAACTCTGAAGACCTTGTCAGCTGTGAGACAGAAAATCTTGAGAATGAAACTTTCCCCCACAAAGCTGTGGAGAAATACACTGGGCAGCTTTACTCTTCTCTCCCAGGCACTGTGCAAAGCTCTTCACTGACTCAGGACAGTTGTGGCATCAGTTTGTAGTCTGTTCATGTCCAGAAAGTTGGTTTTGCATCCCTAAAAACTAAAGTATTGGGTAAAGGGAAGAGGGAGGATGCGTTGATTTTGCTTTTTAATAACATGAGAGAAATCCAAGCCTGCGAGAGAACGCACCAAGGACAACAGGACCCTCAGCTAGAAACAGCACAAAGCACTACCACGGGACTGGAGCACACTGGTTCTTCCCTAACTTTAGCACTGACTTTTAAAGGGTGCTAAAGTATATAATACCACGAACGAGAATCAATCCATAACTCAGTAAATCCTCTTGCAGTGTGGTCCCTGCACACAGCTTCCAACACCTGCACAGATCTGTGGTGGATGCCTGCTTTTCCTCCCCAGCAGTGGGAGGAAGTCTCAGTTCTTGAGCACTGTCGTGTTTAATCCCTCTGTTCCCAAATGATATGCTGACGACCCCCCAAAAATTACCTTGCTTTCATCCCAATGGACCACCCAGATGTAGAAAGATTCTAGAGGGATTGAGCTAACCATAAACTAACACAAGCAGCCTAACCGTGCTCCAGTTAAATGGCAACATGCCTAACCAAAATCCTCAAAGTAAAATACAGAGTTAGGTTACTTTTTGTTCATTCAATGCCAAGAAGAGGCGATTCTTCCTGAGAAAGGTAATAGAAGGGGGGAAGAAGTGGGGAGGAGGGAAAGCTGCTAGAACAGCAGCTTGAAATCAAAATATATCATCTGGGAGGTATTCACCTGAGCAATCACCTTAAGAAAGCAGGGAAACTGTCTACCATCTGGGACGATAACTAGGCACGCTGTAACTCTCTGAAAATAAATGTTTCAATGGAGCACTTCACTGGAAAGGATCACTACTTCAAATTGCATCCATCTAAGTAAGCACAGCCCAGCAAACAAGCAGCTGGGGCAACCTGTCTGTGATTTTTAAGTGGAAAGTACTTGAAACTAAAAACATGTAGTTTATACAGCTTTACAGAGAATACAGTTATTGCCAATGGTACAAACACTTCAGATGTATAAATGACAAAGTCCCACTGTTTAAAAACTTAAAAAAAACATGCCTGAACGAAGCTAGATCAGGTATCAGGACTACTGATTTGCTTTCCATTGGCTTCAGACCAAAAGCAAAGGAAGAAAAACAAATTAAGATCTTAGAAAGAGTATCAAAATATTTGCCAAAAGAGACCAAAACACTTATTTTCACATGATCCTTTCCCTGACAATACTGGGGCAGAGTTGTGTGCTCTGAAGGGAGTGACTGCTATTTGCTTTAAAATATCCTGAATAGGCGATACCTGGTCTAATCTTAGCCATCTGGGAAGGGCGGTCTGATGATGGAGCAGTGAAGACCTCGGAGTTCAGGACTGGAGTCCTCTATTCCCCCAGGCCCACACTGAATCCACTTCCAGTTAGCCAGGCTATAAACAGCTCATTTGGTCTAGCTGTTAAGTAAGTCTTGTCATTTCAGACCCACCCACAGCTGCCACACAGGCAGCCGGCGGGACCCAAGATGTGGATTCACAAACAGTTTACACTGGTGCAAGCTTGGGCTGCCACCAAACCCAGTGGTTTCCCCTTCCCCCGCCTTTCTTTAACTTGGTGCCCTGTGGTTAGTAGCTGAAAACAGAGACATTTAGTTTTAAGAGGGTGGTTTGCTGAAGGCTCAATAAAGTGACCAGTTGACCAGTGCTCTTCGGTGGGATTCAGCCTCTTGAGTGATCACCGGTGCCAAACCATCTAACTAAAGGCTCTCCAGCTTTTGAAGATTTTGAGCATGGCTCAGGCTAGAAGTCAATACCTTGGGAATGACCTCCATCTGAAAAGCACTATAAGACTGCATGAATCAGTGAGATACACGTTACAGTAGAAAACCAGTAACATCTTTCAGGCACTTACTAAACTATGTATCATTAATTATAATTTAATGATATACAACTTTATTTCTTTCCTCGATTCCATATGTAGTCAAACAACTAAGGTTAAAGTTCTGGGTCAATTTGATTAAGAATCATAGTTAGGTTGAAAATAGCTCTTTTCCAGACTACAGACTGAGTTGTACAGAATTACTTTAATAGGGGTACAGTTTCTGAAGCTGCTGAAGACAATGACCAAGAAGGGTTATAAGAGCAGGCTGTAAGGTCACAAGTGTTATGCAGAGAGCGAACAGGATGCAGTAGAAGCCAGAAGGAGAAAACTATTTCAGAAAAGGGAATTCATGGGGGACAGGTCAACCCAAAAGTCTTGGATGCACTCCTTGCTCAGGAAGACTCACATCACTAATTTTGAGAAGAATGCTCTAAAGTAAAGTTCACGCCATACTCTCCTCATTTCTTTCTTTTCCTGAGCACTTGATATTTGGGGAACAAGGCACTGGGCTAGATGGTGTTTTCATGTGACTGACCCAGTGCGGTCCTTTTACATTTTGAGGTTATGTACTCCATGGCTCAAAACTATTTGTGAAAAACTTTTACACAACTTAAAAACAAGTATCAGCTCTCTGGAGTTTAGCCATCCTACATAACGTAATGAAACACTATAACCTGTTATAAAATTCCCTGAGATAGTAAAAAAAATAATATTGACTGGAAAGATATTCTAATTTTAGACTAATTTCTCTGAACATCCTGATCTAATTCCCACAAAACCCCTGGTTTCATCTCCTGCATATTCTGCAAATTTTTTTCATATAGGATTTTACTTTTTTCAAGGCTTGAGATCCCAAATTCCTTCTGGCTACCTACAGAGGCCTAAAAATAGTAATAAACTTGAAAATCAGACAGAAGGGGATTTAACGTGCCAAGGACATAGTCCAGGGCTGGCGCTGAAGGACACGCAGTTTCCAAGTCAGCCAGGCGGGAAGTTTGTTCCCCCTATCTTCCTGCTCAGCTTCACAACAAACACTGAAGTGAAGACACTGTAAAAAACCTTTGCTTTCCCTGCAGAATTAAGGCATGGATTCTAACTGCTGCTTATAAGAAGTTACGTAAAAAACCTGGACTGCACCATTGTAACACTAAAGCTGGAATTCATCTTTCTGGAGGAAATCACAAAGCGGGCTGTAAACCTCAGAGAGGAACAAGCCACCCTTCTGATATGTGAGTGGTTGACCATGCAGAAATGCTTTGGCCATCGTGTCTCCTTGGATTTTAATGCACACATGAATCAGACCATGCTCTAAATACTGCTTGTAAAACATCATTGCTTCCCTAGAAAATACAGACCACTCATAGCTTCACACCTCCAAGGGACTACCCCTAATGTCTTCCCCCATAGAGCAAATACTCAAGCCCACTCAAGCCCATGGAGGTCTCTGGCTTTGATGGCCACTGCCATCACCACCTTGACCATCATGAAAACCAGATGGGGAGGAGTGGGACCTGTGGGGCTGGAGCCAGCATCAGGTAGGGCTGGTTTATGCCGATGCACAGCAGATGCCCATGAACAGCCACACTGCTGGAACCACAGCCTGCCAACCAGATATAGCCATGTGACCACATCTTCTGTACATGTCTTCACCCAACAGTAGCAAACCTTGAAATGTCTTTTAAAAGAGGTTTGTGCCCTACACGAGGCTCTATCCTCCCCCAACTTGATGGTCTAGAGAAAAGAGCAGTCAAAAAGAGGGGGAACACAGAATAAGGAGTTGACAAGACCGGTTTGAAAGCGGCACAAAACCCTATCTCAAGGTTTCCACTACCTAACTCCCCTCCTGAAACTTCAACTAGGGCTCAGAACAGCAGGGGAGCATGTGGTTACAACATCAGCCAGGAGGAGGAGGAAGGTTTCCCGCAGGCAGATGCTTGGCTGCAAGCAGGACACAACAGGGCCATTTCACAAAATTTGTATCCCAGCAATCAGGTTGTAGGGTCCTGGGGATCTCACAACCCACAGTCAAAAGAAGCTGTATCAAACCAGAGCTTGTCTCTCTTAAAGCAAAAATGGGTGAAAATGTCAGCCAATTAAGCTTTTTCCACCTACTTCACATGAGATCTGAAAGCCAAACAGGATCCCAGCAGAGCTCTCCAGGAAGTCTCACTTCAGCAGATCTGAACCCTTAATGTTAAAACGTTACGAAAAACAGAACTGCTGCGTGGGTGCCCCAAAGCCACCCTGTGAATATTAATCACCTGTGCATACTGAATATAATTGTCTCTCTGGTATTAAAAAGCTCTCCTTCTCAATTAATGGAAAGTGACTCCCACAGCTCAATTTAAGGTTTAAATTTGGAAGGGAGAAATTTTCTTTTTTATTTTTTTTTTTCCTTCTTTTTGTTGTTTCTTTAATATAAACCATGTACTTATACAGAACCCATGGACAGGGCATTATAACAAAACACATACGGCTGTGATTGTGGCATCTCTTTGCTGTGATATATTCAAGGATGCTTTTTCCCAGTAGCAGTGGTCAGCACACCACAAAAATTACAGCTGCTGACAACTTCTAATAAATTCAGCCTGTAGAGAAAATATAATAATGTGCATATATATATATATATGAACATGCATGTAATAGTGTCTTTATTCAGGAATCAAACACAACAGCACAAACCCATTGGCATGGTCTCAGACGTACACTGCCTTCAGACCCTCCTGCTTTCAGGTACCTCTTTGGGACTGAGACTAACCAAAAGCTGCCTACAAGTGGCCATCAGGACATTTCAGTATTTCTAGCACCAGGGCAGGTGAGACGGA
The DNA here is from genome assembly GCA_013398155.1 of Pedionomus torquatus. Lineage (NCBI taxonomy): Eukaryota > Metazoa > Chordata > Aves > Charadriiformes > Pedionomidae > Pedionomus > Pedionomus torquatus. The sequence goes on along the minus strand of VZRU01007205.1, from coordinate 135,209 downwards.
AAAATCATGCAAATATCCCAGCTACAACTTTCCAAAAACTGAAAAAAAAACCACTGTTTTTTTTTCAATACAAACCCAAATTCTTGTGAAGATGGACAACAGTGATCAGGGCAGAAACCTCCCTCCCGGCTACGAGACTCAATTAGGTGACTCTGAAGAAGGAAGCTACTTCTGTGCTGGTAAATAACACAAGTACAGTGATAGGTCCCTGGCCTGGAGGTCATGAGGGAAAACTGTGTCCAACACTATATTACACTTGGCCATAGGTCACCTTTGTGTGGTGCCTCTGTGGCCCTAAGACATAGCTATTATTTTATGAAATTTAGATGGGGCAAAACAGTTCAAAAGGCTGGAAAAAAAATATGTAAGTTAAGCCTCAGTCTGCTAATTTTTTTTTAAAGCATGTAATGTTTTACAGCGTGAGGACACATATTGCAGGCTCTAAGGCAATGTTTAAGATGGTCATCAAAGAGTGTGAAGCCCATTGAGAAAGTGTTGAAACACTAGGAAGAGGGAAACAAAATTCCCCAAACTGTGATGAAGTAGTGACTGGCATGGGCAAACACAGCACCAAGGAGCATATTGACAGCAAAGTAAGGGCATGAGCTCTACATCTCAGCTTCTACCATCTGAGGTAGGGTAACCATCACGCTCTGCTTCACACCAAGGGTGTCAAGCAAAGTGCTGAGATACTATCAGACTAAGGACCTGGTATGGAGACAGGTTGGTAGTTTCTCTCCTCTCACCACCTAATGAGGTTCACCAAAGAACTAGTGCTTTAACTTTGTGTGCAAATTTGGCCTTCTTTTTGGCTCTACCAAACCCATAATGACAGTCATTTTCCGTAAACTCCTTAAAGGTATGCTCGAACTAACATGACTTCATTGCTGACAAGTATCTTACACTTACTGTATGCTGCTAAAGATTAAAGACTTGGAAGGAATTTTGACCTTTCCAAAGCTTTAATTTTGTTGAATTTATACGTGATTATAATCAGTGCCAGGGCTCCTTACAGCCACCATCCCCAAGCCCAGTAGATAGATCTAGTGAAACCAGGCCCATGAAGTGATTTGGGTATAGCTGAAGCCTTGCAAAATGCTACACAAATTCATGACTAAGTGCCCCAGAGAAATCCTATTAAATACCAAGATAGGCACCAAGAAATAAAACAAAACCTTTGCTGTTCACCGGTGACACTGCTCTCTTTTTCTTAAATACACTTGAAAGAGGGCTGGAGGCAGCAGTTGCACCTAACAATCTTCATAAAAGCTGTTACGTTCAAGGCTGCCAAATAACATCCTTTTTTTTGCATTGTTGTTGTTCTCCTCCTTTTTATCCCGCACTGCCTTGATGGAGCACCAAAGGGTTTCTGCACACGCACCATAAAACTACCTCCAAAAATAAAGAGCTGATTTTGAAGTACAAAGCTGCTGTTATGGGACACTGCAGCATCTGTTTTAGCATCTCATTTTTATATTTAGAAGCAGCGTATCTCCACAGATCAAGCACAGCCGGTAAGTCACTCAGCCACCCCTTCCCATCAGCTCTCACAAAGTTAGTGCCAGCCAACGGTGGCAGAGGGGGGACACGCTCCTCTCGCCCTCCGACCAACCTGCCAGACTCAGCCGGGTATCTCTAAATGCTGGTGCCCTGCCAACCTCTCAGCCCGGCAGCAGGACGGGAACTTGCCAGCCTCCGACCTTGATGCAACGTGATGCTTTTTCTGGGTCAGGCGGCACGGTGTGCGTACGCTGCATGGCATATGTAGGAGAAACCATGCAATAAAATCAGGAGAGCCGCTGAAGCATGCAGTCTGCTGCACGGCTCTGACCTGCGCCTTTTGGGCTGTTCTGTGTGTGTCCCCCGGCCATGTTTCTGAGCTGAAAGCTCAGAAAATAGTGCATGTAAAAAACACCACAGCCAGCGTCTTCCATTAGGCAGCTGGAGCACTGCTCCGAGGAGATCCAGCAAGCCAGCTGAATAAACTGAGTGCAACACGCCCGCAAAGCGTATGCTACACACGGCTTGCACAGGTGGGCAGGATTTGTAGTTCTTTATTCTTCAGAGCAGCCTGCCACTGACTGTAAGTGGAACTGCTGCGTGCAAGCGCAAAGCGGTGCTGTGTAACCTGATCAGGCAGAACAGGGCCAAGAACAGCCAGGCAAAATGTAATAAAGACCCAAGAGCAGCCATCAAAGCAGGAGACACAGGACTGGTGTTGGGAGGGTGGGAGGGGAACAAGATAGAAAAGCTCATCTTGGCTCTGCTGCTGTCTGTTAAAGAATGAAGGGTATGATGTTCTCCCTAGATAGGAGAAGAAGCATCTCCTCCATACATGCCCCATCATTTTTCAGTTTATGGCAGGCAAGCACCACAGCTTGCAGGACTGGCAGCCTCCTGCAAAGGGACAGCACTGTTTCTGGGTGGTGTTTTGCACAGATGTGAACACCATGTAATTAGAAGAGTGAAATTTCAGCCCAGCCAGTGTTTACCGTGGAGAGGAGGGGAAACACTTGCAGGTTTCTTCTCTGCTTCCAGCCATGAGAGCTGAGGAGTTCTTGCATGTTTACAGGCAGGGGAAGGCAATGGGACAGCGAAGGCAGAGAGGGGAGAAACAACCAACACCCACCAGCTCCCCAAGTGGGGTGATCAGTTTTGGTAACTACCCTGGGAAGAAAGGCACTCTCAGCACTGTAAAACACACAGGAAAATCTTTAGCTGGCAAGTGCAGACGTGCAGAGCTTCTTTTCCGGAGGCAGTGAAGAGCAGAAAAGGTCCAAAGCTGCAGATAAGGAAGGGAGCAGTGATGGGATCAAGTCAGCCCCTGAGACCAGTTAGTTCAGCTCTCTCTTGGATACAACCCCTCTTTAGAAAGCGGTGTTGAAGAAAAACAGACCCTGGTAGAACCTGAAATATCTTTATCTACAGACACAGCTTAGCAAATGCCACAAACTTCTGTTTTACATTGTACACAACTGCCTTACCTGAGTAGTCTTCGCCCTTCTGCCTTGCATGCTGTTACTATGGCTAATTTGTGGGTTGGTGGCCCCTTCAGAAAGGCAGTGGGATTTTCTACAGGGCAACGTATTGTAATTACTGTAGGAAGGCGCATCCTCAGTGGTAACCGATGCCATCTTATGGCTCCCGATATCTGGAATGTCGGACACTAAATTCCGGCAGTACCCTCCAAAGGCGTTTCGCGGGCCTCCATTGACGGTAGCACTCGGGGTTTTGGGGGAATACAAGTCGCTCATAGAGTTGGCACGCTGGCAGGCGACCAGCGGCTGGGGGCTGCCGCTAGCCTCTGTCCCCTGGGTGGCCTCGGCATCCTTCTCCTCAGCCAAGCCCAGGATTTCCTCGTTACTTGTTAAATGCTCCTGGCTGAGGTCAGAAAGTGAAAACTCCAGGCTGTCCTCACGCCAGATGTCAGCCGATTTGGAGCGCTTCTTCTTGAAGCTGGCCGTCTCCATGAAGTTTGTCCCGTTGGCTGTGTATCGATGTGACCTCCCGTCGCCCTCCGCCAGGAAGGGCGGCTCGTCCCCGTAGAGCCTGCTCTCCTCTGAGTCGGGCATGCTCTGGACAGAAGCGGCGGTGAGGACGGTGCTGCTGTCCACACTGGGGGTGACGGAGGAGTCGGTGTGGTAGGAAACGGGCCGCAGGCCCATGTCCACACGGTCCACCCAGATGGGGCTTCCAAAGTCCTCTAGGTTGGCCTCCTGGGCGAAGGGCTCCAGGCCGTTCTCCGCCAGGGACTGGGGGATGCTAGGGGTGCTGCTGGAGCGGGTGCTCACTTCTGAGTTACGGTGGATAATTTTTCCAGAAGAAGCGTGCCGTGTCCGGCGGGAGGCTTTATTGGAGAGGCGAAGTGAGCGGGAAGTGTGCTTGCGGCCCAGGCTGGTGTGCTTGTCTCCGTAGAAGGCGTGCTCCACACTCTGGCTCTCCGCGTTTCCCATGGCGTCACAGTCTACAAGAGGAGAGAGCAGGAACAGTTAAAGGCGGCAACCAAACGCGCCAGCAAGAAGACACACAGATGCCCAACTTTACCCAAAAGAGAGTTTTTTGGGTTTTTTTAACGAACTTGTCCCAAAACCTGCACCACAGCTTCCACTGGGTCTCGCAGGACATGCTTTAACAGAAGCAACTAATCCTACAGAACTAATTAAGGCAGCCAGCAACTGTACCACCAAACTTATAAATAACAACTCAGTTAAACCGGCATGTAAGAAAAAGCCAGATGATAGCTACGCTGGTGTAAATGAAAAATGTAGAAGAGGGAAGGATTGGACCTCGAAGCTTGGTGTGAACTGGAGCCAGTTTACCACCAAAGTGCACTGGCAACCTCAGCTCTTCACACATTGACTTGACTCTTAGCACTAGCTTTGCAATTCCAGCCAACGCTACAAACTCAAATAAATCAACAGCTACTGCATGTAGCAAAATGCCAAAATGCCTGTATCTGAAATTTCACTTTTTCTTTGCTACGAACTGCGAATTGAAGCACCAAAGAGCAAAGTACAAATTCAACTGTTCAGCCGTGAGCTAATGATAGGTTTGGTTTCTGGAACAAAAAAACAGTGCAACATTAAGCAGGTACAGAGAACCCCACACAAGAAAGCCATATTATGAAAAATAGATTAGCATGAGTGACTCAGACTATATAAAAATAACCTTTCCTTCCCACTCACTCTGAAGCAGATAGCTAGATCTAAATGCTTTGATCTAGCAAAGAAAAAACTAAGCTGGAACACAGGGACTGGGTTTCTGTCCCAATCTCCATATCTAGCCTCCTGCATTATTCAGTTGAGCACATCCCGCCATGAAGCAGGATTCCCATCCAGCAGATGGGAGCAATGATCTGGATTCAACCCTGGAAAACACTTTGATGTCTGTAATCTCACTCAACAAATGTCAGAAATATTTTATCAGTAGTACTGGCTTCTTCTGGTCAAAGATCAAGAAGAAGAAGGAGAAAAGTAAATGTTAAAGTACGTGGCTACTCAAAATTAAATAAGAGATCCTGAATTACACACAAGACAATTATATCTAGATAAATAGTCCATAAATCTTGAACAGAAATTCCAAGACAAAACTTGCTCATTTTGAGGTATTTCTATTGGTCTTGGTAGGGGAAAAAAAAAAAAAAAAAAAAAAGCTGCCATGACAGTAAAAGGATCTGGAGTTTTAAATTTATTGGGGCAATTTCCTGCCCTTTAACAGGATGTGCTGATGGGTATTGAGCCAGATGCTGGCAGAATGAATGTGATCGTGTATTTTCCCTTGCTATCTAAATAAACACTACCACTGCTGCACAGAACTGAATTAGCCCTACATAAATTACATGGCAAGTGAGGAATCGATAGCACTAAACACAGGCAAAGCAGTTCTGCTATAGGTTGCATATGGTAAAACTGAACTTCTGCAGTGATACTTCTGACCACAGTCAGAGGACAGTGCTTCTCTACTCTTCTACCCAGCTAAGCAGGTCTTGTCTGAGGCTGAAAATCTGCTCAGTCCTGAAGCAACAGGCACTTCCACAAATACCTGGACATTTCTGTATCTAAAATAAATATAACTGCATGTCAAGTAAACTATACTAGGAAATACCCTACTGAAATGAATGGCTGAACTCCCATTGACTGTCATGAGACTTGGTTATCATGCACAGTTTAGAAAAATAAATGTGCTGAACAGAGGGCAGGTTTTAATCTAAAAAACAAATGACAGCATTATAAATTTCTAGACAGGGTTTATTATTCTTTAAAAGCTATGGCCCTTTGATATGGCCTGGTCTGAAAAACAAATGTCAGCTAGCTTTTGCTTCTAAAACATTTTATAGCACAAAACCTGCATTTTGTCTTGCATACATGTCTAAAACCAGACCTCAACACTCCCCATCTTTCAAAAGAAACCCTCTCAGGGTAGTGTTTTTAGCTGCTTTGATTCTGAGATTCCTGCTAACCACACTTTCATTTGACAGGATTTCCACCATCTGCAAAGCCCATCACAGCACGCGCCATTTCTCCCTAGTCTCCAGCCATGCAGCCATCACCTCAGTACCTATCTAAGGAGAAAAAGAGCAGTTTTAAAAGTCCTCTTGAAACCCTGAATGATTGAACAAGTGGCTCTTTACCTTCAGAAATGAAGCTGCCAAAGAGCAGGAGTGTCCCCTGCACACCACCAGGCGATGCACCCTTGCTGATGATAAAACCAGGCAGCGAGGCTATGGAAAGAAGCCCCTTGCCACCACCTCAACCTAGTCTCCATCCACACTGCACAAAATTTCACCCAGCCAAAAAGTAAAAGAACCACAAATGACTTGGCAAGGGAAGGAGCAGCAGCTGAGGCTGCGTCCCATGAGGAAATAACACTGCTAGAAACACTCTCATGGAAGGAAGAAAGTCTTTTCTCTGCAGACAGCAGGAATGTTTACTGAGTGATTTCACACAATGAGAAGTATCTGCTAGAGACTGGCAAGAAGTGTCAGACTTCAAAGTAAAGAGCTGTCCCTTTTTAATTGGTGGATTAGCGCTGTAGGTGAGGATGTATTTGCACATCCTGCAGATGGCTATCTACCCACCCCAGTGATGAGCCCATACCTTGCTCCTCTACTCAGAGAGGATGGACAACTGAAGAGGTCTTTCCCTAGGGGGTTGGAACTCGATCTTTAAGGTCCCTTCCAACCTGACCCATTCCATGATTCTAGAGCAGCTCTTTTCCCTGGCATTACACTGCAGGCTTGCCTGTTCTGCACGGTGGGTGCAATGGAGCCACAGGCAGGTAGGGTGCAGCTGACCTAGCTGCAGCAATGCAGAATGGCACCATCCCCACAGTTTATCACCCTTCCTCCCCCCACCAGATGCCAGGAGATGTAGGGGCACAACAGTCCGAGCCCACCTTGAGTAGGAACAGCCAACCCTAGCAGGTCAAGCTGCAGGGTAGCCTCTTGTGAGGTGCCTGAGACAAATGGCTCCCCGTCCAAAGGACCTCCTCCTACCTTCTCACCCCCATTTTCACCTCCTTTCTGCATTTCTAGCTGAGCATTTCCAGCAGCTACTCACAAACAGTTCAAATGTTCATGCAGCCAAGTGCACTAAAACAGCAGAAAACAAACTTGGGGTGGGAGGGAAAATACATCCTTTATTAGTTTATTTTAGCTGGGATAGAGAACTCAACTGGCACATGCCAGAGGCAGCACAAGGGTGCCTGTCTGGTGACACAGCCAGGTGAGGATGAAGCAGCACTGCTGGAGAGCAACGCAAGGAACTGGGGAAGAGGGGACAGCGAGTGGCACAACCCCCATTTTTTGGCAGCAGACAGCTGTTAGGTCAGCTCAGGCAGACGTGAAAAGGCAGTCCTGAAACATGTGAATTCACACTGAAACAGATGCTGGCATCCTCAGCAAGCAAGAGCAGGCGCTGGGCAGGGGAGGGGAGCCCCAACCTCCCCTTCCCAGGGACAGCGGCAGACACCCTGGGGCAGAAACGTCTTAAATTGCTCCAGCTATGACTGCCAGATGCTGCCTGTCTATGGCTTAACTGAATTTTGCACACTCAATGAAAAAAATCTGTATCAAATTAAGAAAATGAGTAATGTTAATGCGAGTTGCACGCAAATGCTGGTAGGACAAAGGCTCCCCTTGTTAGCTCGCCCGCCAAATCCAAAGGTGACCATTAAAGACCTATCAAGGTACCACCAGGATACGACATAAATCAAGTGTGACACGTCTTGATGCTTTAAACAGGTCTGTCGCACTCGGCCAAGGATTGCGCCGTGTCAAAAATCTGTTCTGAATTACAGTCTAAAGCTAGCAGAGATTAGCGCACACAGACCAAGCACTGCAATCAGAGCTAGTTGGAAATTTTTCAGCAAAAAATCTTGATTCATCAAAACCCAAACTTTTGGTGGAAATAGACCACTTTGGATGAAAGGCTCCCCCGCTCCAAGAGGGAGAGATCTGAAAACTGAGGCGAGGAGACCGGCACGTCTCCTGGACAAGGCACCAGCTTGGTGACTCAGTTGCTTGCCGAAGACGCAGAAGATTGAGATTCATATCTGCAGCCCAAGTCAGGCAAACGTGGGGTGGGAACTTGTTCCTCCATGTCCTTGAGAGGTGGCCTGCTCATCAAGCTATAGGCTGCTTTGGGAAAGGGCCCTCTCTCCCAGAAGATCTGCTCCTCTCTGGTTCAAAGCAGGGAAAATGTCAAAATTGTGAAAGTCTTCAAGGAGCCAGGGAAGTCCCCTTTTAGCAAGCTTGCACATCAAGAGACAGTACAGGGGTTTGAGTTATTGGTTTTTTCTAAAAATCCAAACTTAGGATTGGTATCAACATTACAATATCGGCAGGGAAAACGTTCTGCAGGAAAGCTTTTTGTTTAGGGTAGCTACCTCAGCTACCCTAAACAGACGGACTGAACTCTAGCTGAACTGCTGAGTTTTTGTGGGATGAGTTTTATGTGAAATGGTTACACATAAAGACAATCACATTCTAGATGACCACGGATGACAGCCTCCTCAAAGAATATCACTGTCTTGGAAAACAGTCATTTCCCTTTCTCTTCCCTCACTCCCGATATTAAATATTTTGTAAAATAATTACCAAACCAAAACATTCATTTCAACTGAGCCTGTTACTAACTCTCAAACTTGCAAAAAGTTGCCTTTAGATTCCAGAAGAAAATCTGAAATATACCAACTTTCCAACCGAACTCGAAGCACCTCGCAAGACAACAGATTGCAAATTTAAAATTAGATTCTAGTGGGAGGCCCTGGTGACAAATCTGTATTTTTCTCCTGGAGCGGAGCTTGAAGGCTTTGAGAACCAGAACAATGATTAAATCCACAGCGAGCAATGAATCTACAGAAATAAACTTTTGCTAAAATCTGCCAGCCAACAACAAAGATTTTTACTGAACTCACAAGAACCACACAGAAAAATCTACAAGACTAATAACCAAGTGTGAACATACACATTTTATTGTAATTAAAATGTGTTTTTTCAAAAGGGCAAGAGAGAGGCTGAAACTCCCCAGTAAGCCTTTGAGTTTCTTGGAAACTCCAGCAGCATATTTAATTGTTTTCAAATCAGAACCTTTTAACCAGCCATTTCTTTTTTGTAAGCCGCTCTTGCATATGTTTAAGCATGGGATGGACTCCAAAAAGGCCCTGCAGGCAATTCAAAGAAGAGAAGGAGAGAGGGAGGAAGGGATGTCATCAGTAGCTGCTTGATAGCCATTCAAATGCCTTTGTATTGCTAAACGGGTGTAACCATAAACCACATGCAGCTTATCCAATTTTTTTCCCCTCCCACGAACCATTATACAACACAGCAAACTCCTAAAGAAAAATACATGGACACACATGTACCTTCCGAAGCAGTACTGGTATCCAGCGCAACCTTCCCCAAGAGAGCTGTGGCATTTAGAGGTATAGAATTGCAAATGATACCAAAATGAACAGTTACTGGGACTGCAGAAGCTGTCAGCACCTGCCACTCAGCGACTCCATTACTCTCACGTCAGAGCCTACGACTATATGCCAAAAACCTGGGGAGAAAGAGGGGAGAAACAAACAAACAAAAAAGAATCAGACAAAGGGTTAGCAGGAACCCTTTACACACAATACAGGAGGATGTCTTCTGCCAGGTCCTGTTATCATCACTTACCTAAGAAAGACTGCTCTGTACAGCAAGCAAATGCTGTGCTTAAATTCAAATTATGAGATCTGATGATGGCAAAATAAATGAAAAACCCAGTTAAACACCATCAGCCCAAACTACAGAATGCACAGAGTTCCTCTCGCCACCACTTTGTACAATAAAAATCCCAATAGACATTAGCATGCCCCTGCCTGCAGACAGTCTGTCTCAGGCAGCGCTAGAGAACCTCAGGTCCAAAACCATGCCGGAGTCTAAAGACCACCACCAAGAAAGGCACCTTCCAGTAAACCAGGGTTTAACTTCTGGCAGCAAGGGCGGACCCAACTGCCCAGGGAACAGGCCCAAAACTGGAAGACCTCAGAGGAGATTTCCCTGCTCAGACTCCCTGAGCTTTCCAAAAGGACAGTTATCCAAGCAGGGATTTCATTAACATTTTTCAAGGGCAAATCAGACACGTAGGGCACAGCATTTACATGCGTTTCTGTGCACAGTGAAAGGATCATTTGGTTAATTGCATTCACTAAGGCACAGATTCAAGAGACCAGCCTGCGCTTATGTAGACTTAAGTCCTAAGAACAGTCCTCAAGTTACACACATGCGTGCACTTGTGTGGGCACCAAATCCCAGCCTTTTCTTGGCCTGATACCACTGGCAAGCTCCTTTGCAAGTACACCAGCTCAAGGTCCAGTCCTGTGAGATACCAAGAACCACAAACTCACTGGGGAGCTGGGTGCACTGCCCAAGCCAGCTCTCGTCACCCAACCCAACTTCCTCTCCTCCCATCCAAAGTTAAATATCAAACCAACACTGCACGCAGAGTTTTGAAAGTTATACACTTTTCCAAAAGTCTCAAGGAACAAAAACGTTGGAAGAGATTACTGATGCCCTTCATGTTATTAGAGCTGCTTAGTGGGGAAATTGTGATCCTCACTCTTGGCTGGATTCTCAAAGGAAATGAGAGTCACCAGCTCCTTTCTAAATTAAAAACATTCTCATTTTCTTTCTCCTCCTTCATGTTTCCCTCTCTGCTCCCCACCTCCCCCTCTTCCCCCAAGCTGTTGGTTGAGATCTAAAAAGCAGTTTATGAATTGCTCAGGAACTGGCAGAAATTAATAAAATGAAGCTCATTTATATTGAAATGGACTCATTACCATGCCAGCTGCCAATAATTTGCAAGATGGGAATCTTGCTGACAAACAAGGTCCTACTGGCAAGAGGCTTTCCACCTGCATCCACCGCATGACGACCAACCCTGCGATGTGCATTCCTCACCTCTGAAGAAAAAGGCATTGTGACCATCTTATGTCAGATCTCCCGCTGCTGCCCCAGAAAACTTGCCCAAAAGAAGGGGAAAAAAAAGATGTGGCAAGCATCTTATCAAATTTCCCATCCTGAAAAAAAAAAAAAAATCTGTCCCAGGCTAAAGCAAACTCTGGTCATTTCTGTGAGAAACCAACTAAAACATCACCCACTCTCCATGCCGCCTGTGCTCCTCCAACAAAAATCATTCTCTTCTTGCACTCATTTGTTAAAAAGGTGGGAATATCCAAAATGGATGTTTTCAATGGGAAACTGCATTATCCAAATTCTCACTACACTCCAGGACATCAGAAGGGCTGGCAATATCCTTTGCAATGAATGGGTGCACAAATGGCTCCTCCAGAAGAGAAGGATTTATCATTACCCACAGATTCTTTCCTGAAAAGGTTTGTTCCTATTAACTTTTACAACTTGGGGAGTCTTTCTCAAATGAAACCAAGTCATACTTTTCAAGAAGAGTAGCAGTTTTTCATACTTCTCTTTGTCTGCTATTAATATGCATTCCCGCGCTTCCTAGTTCACCCCAATAGCCCAGGCTCTGCCACAGCAGCAATTCTGGGGGTCTGCAGTGCTGAAGCAGTCTCGGACAGGGACTTCCCTCCAACAGGGTCTTGGCAAAAGGAGATGCCTGTGTTCCTCCATCAGGAGGGAACGCAAAAGCAACCACAAGCACAATCCCATAGCTTGCTTCCCAGCACAGAGCCCTTGCCCGCACAGGACACATTTGCTCTGTCCATGGAGCCTGAGCAAGGGGGGAAGCTGACCACATGTTCAGACCCCCAGTAACTCACCAAGAACTGTTCTTAGGGTAGATGTACAGCTGTAAATGTTCACACATGGCACATTAAATCATTAAATCATCTCCTTAAAAAAAAGAAACATCCAATAAAGACTTTCAAACTCAAGACAAAGTATTCAGTCTTAGAGGTGACTCCTGCGAACATGCAAGCACACGCACACACAGGCATATGTATATACACATCTATGAAACATGTATGCATGCATATGTGCCAATGCCTACATATGTCAATGCAACTCCACTTGTTCTTTGAACATTTGGAAGTAGCACAGCTGTATTTATTTCATAGCCACAAAAGAGCACATTGAAAAATCAGGCCAAGGAGTTCCCAGAGGGCTCATCACACAGCAACTTAAGTCAATCCAAACCGAGGAAGCTCGCAGCAAACCACCATGCATGGATTAAATGAAGTAGGGAAGCAGAATATATTAAAGGAGCACCTTGTTATTCATCACAGCTGCTACCTGTGATTCTAGGTAGAGAAAAGAGAGGTTTGGCTTTCACATGCTGGGAGGAATTTTTTTAGGAAAAAAATAAAAGCACACCTGTTTTCTTTTTGCTCACAGACACTTGACGTGAACATTAATGGATGAAAAATATGGAAGCTATAGTTTTCTAAAAGCTTCCTTTTCAAAGCTTCCTTTCCAGAAAGGAAAAATTAGTATGCAAGTATACCTACTTGACCAGTGAACATAAAAAGTTGGCTAGAAGGACGTCAGCTCTCTTTCAGTTCTGTTTTTTCTTTTTGACTTTTTGATGCATCACCTTTGTCAGATTCTAAATGCTGCTGCAGATGTGAGATCAGTTGGCCATTAAGCAAATCTTCATCCAGCTTTGAGAAGCCCAAAATAATTCTACCATAAACCAGCAGGATGTATATACATCGACAGAAAGCAGTAGTCATTTCATACAGAAACTGTTTAATATTAATTAGTGGCTCTGGGCTGTATTCCCCACCCACGATCCCAGTTCCATGCCATTGTAACTCCAGTGTTCGATCCTGTCTCCTAAAATGGAAAATCAGGCCCTTTATTTGTAACTGGAGGCCACATTTTGTTAGCCTTTATTACCTCTAGTTAATAAGAATTGCTGCCAAAACCAATCTATCAAATCACCTACCCTGAGAAGAAGGTAAATGCTCAAGTACACTCCAGGGTTCTGGTGCCCTGACAACTCTGGCTCTCCCCATCCCATAGCCCTGGGCTGCCCTCCACAAAATGAAACACTGAAACCCACAGGAGATGGATGGGTGGGTGGGTGGATGGACGGATGGGTAGAAGAAAGGAAGGAGGGAGGCTGCTCAGTGCCCAGATCTTTGTCTGCAAGAGCTTTCTGTGATGCAACCGGGTGCACACATGGGTTCAGAAATGTAATTCAGAAATGCTCCACGCTTCTCCATTCTCCATGAAGTCACTGAAACTGTGTGCAACGCTGAACTCGGGAGTGCAACTCTCGTGGACTGCAGAAGCTACTTGACTTTTAATCCAGCGGAAAAAAGTGACAAACTTTTTGTGTGTTCTTTCAATGACATATCAAATGTCATAGAAACCTTTTGTTTAAGAGAAAAATGGATTTTAAGCACAGCTTATACTATCTGTCAAAGCGGTTGCTCCTGAAACTGCAGTCTGACAACAATGACCACCCAGACAAGGCTGGGGGGACCATCTGCAGGTCTGTGAGAACTGGAATTGCAAAACCTCTTTGCAACTGTCTCACGAATACGCAATCTCTGTGTCTGTCACAGTTAGGAGAACAATGCTGGGTGATCACTCCAGATGAAGGGGAGGGGAAAGAAAAATAAACCCACGTTCTCTTTGTGGAGAATTCATAAAGGAAAGATGTGGGAAGCCTTGTTCCTCCAGCTGTAGCACCACACCTATGAGAATTTCTAAGGGAGAGAAGAAAGGTCAAAAGGAGAGGGAGGGAGGGAGGGAGGGAGGAAGGTCCATCAGGAGACCTAAAAACTTCATATAGCTGAGAGTCAACCATCCCCAAATCACAGCTAAAGAAAACAAAAACAGAAACATGGCACTGACGAAGCACCACGGGGCCTTTCTAATAAATTAATGGAAGAGAAGAACAGGTAGCCCANCCCGTTTCTATTTTTATACAAGGGGGTGTGAATAATTGACACAGTTGAGATTTGGTTTGGATTTTAATCATTTTTACAAGTATCTGAATGTGTTTTAAGTCTTTCTCCTTCCCTTCCCTTTTAGTTTTAATGGTGGGAAAATCCCCCTTTCTTCCCTAGGGGACATCTGCAAGGTTTTACACCTTTACAGAGAAGGGCAAAGCAGGGAAAGGATTCTAATTTCAGATCATCAGACATAAGCAAATGTATGGGAAGCCACAAGGGCAACTCCCTGAAGCCTGTGGGGCAGACGAACTACATCTTGTACTCTGTGTCCTGGGAAGCGGAGGGGTTTTGTAATGCTCTCCAGGGAGCCACAGCCAGCACTAAGCCAGGAGAGAGCTGCAGGGAGGAAGGAGCCCACTTGGCCTCCATAGAGAATGAGAAAGGTAGCTACAAGGACTGTGTGCTATTTAAAAAAAAAAAAGAAAAAGAATGCCCAAAATGCAGCTGAAATAAAAATAAGGTGCGGCTAGTTTATTTACCTTAAGGTTATGCATTATTGTTATTACACTGTGCTTGAAAAGGGCTTTCTGGTTGTGCCAAATGAGCAGAGAACTGCTGATACACAATGAGGACGGGATGTGCTAAAAGCATTAAAAAGCCCCTTTATTTAGAAGTAACAAGAAAAAGTTCAGACCAGGGGACAGATCCTAGATGTGTCCATCAGACCACTCACCGCGCAGCCCAGGATGGGCAGCTAGAGGAGTGAGAAGCAGAGAGGGTCACGGCAGACCATGCACGCACAGAACCACCCAGTGCCACAGTCTCCAGCAATAAAAATTGAAACCTGTGGCTTGAGTGACCAGGCAGCCACGACATGAAGGATTAAAATGTTGTGGAAAAAAATTAAGGACAATAATCGAGGGAGGGAGAATTGGAGAGGAAGCACTTAGTGTACATCCTCGTTTAAACACAGAGGTAAGTAATCTGACTTTCAAGCAATGCCAAAGACCTCACACAGATCATTAAGATGGTGCCTGAGATATGAAGACAAGTATCTAATTTTAGATACCCCAACTTAAGTACCGAGGAGGGATTCCAGAGGTCTATGGAAAAACAGACAGCAAATTAAACTCGGGCAAACACACGATCAGAGTAGCTTTCACATTTTGGCCACCCTCTCTCTGACAGAGAATGACGTACTTCACTGAGGTATAAAAACATTATAAGGTATGCTACATAATAAGTAAAAAAGATGTAAAAGTAAGGAAGTCTTCTGCAATGAGGCCACAAGGAAAGCATAATAAGGGAAAGTACTGAAGCAGAGGATGTCCTTTTAAGTTTACAGCATGCCTTGCGGAAGTTTTGATACTGGTATGTCTGTGAGCTCCCACTTTTAAATCAGCACCTTGCAAGGCTCAGTCTTCACTGAAATTGTTAGCCAGGGCCACTGCCCCGGGCTAGGATGGAGAGGGCACCAGCTGCAGCACTGCAGAGCAGGGCTCAACTCCTGCCTGGCAGCTTGTCTCCTGTGCCACCCTGGGCAAGACAGGGAGAATCCCCATAGTTCCCCTCCTCTCTGTGAAGCCAATACAGAGCTGTCATCCACTGCAGACAGACCCAAGATGACCATATCCCCAATTTAAAAGGGCACTGGGCGACTCCTAGGGGGAAAGCCACATTTATCTGGCAGAATGCACACCTTAAACATCCCACACTTCCCAAAAATAAGAGTTTATTCCCTGGCATGTTGGCAACACCATGGCCAGGTTGGTCTGGCAGAACAGGGCCAGGCGGAGGGGTTAGTGGGACAGGGCAAGGCAGAGGTGCTTGAGGCAAGAGTTCACCCAGGCCAAAAAATAGGACTATCAGCCTCAGCCTGTACTGAGTCCTTGTGTTAATGCTGCTGGAGAGGATGGGAGAAACAGAAGGGAGCCCCAGGTGAAGAGGCAGCCCTGCTTCACAAAACCCAACACTGAGAATTACAACTCTGTTTATTCAGAGCCTGGGAGGAGAGGCAAGGGAGCATATGACCAAATGGCTGCTGTTTTTACCTCGTGTGTTGATACCAGCCGCATGAGAGCAGGTTTCTCAGCCTGGCATTACCATAGTATAAACCCTTGCCATTTCAACAGCGCGCAGGAAAAAAAGAAAACATTCATGCAAAACTTGAATGGTCTGTACCAGCTTGCCACTGTCGAAGTTAAATTAAGCACTCAGATTTTATCTTGCATGTCCTGACAGAACCTGATCACTCAAATGCCGTCGCAGAGATGTATCCGCACCTCAGTTTATCTGGGCTTACCGGTTTTAGTCACAACCCATACATCACATCTTCTGACACAGCCCCTGCTGAAAGCTCTTCCCCCGCGGGAGGAACACACAACACCAAAGGACGAACACCGGGTGTTGTTTCTTTAATTAAAAGGGTGCAAACCCCATGAGGGATGGTAAATTCTGGGGGAAGACACCCTTGGGGCTCAGAGGGTGAACCCCCACCCCAGGAAGACACAGGCAGGGAGCAGAGAGCCCTGCCACAGGGTGGGGAAATGAACCGATCAGCAAATGTTTTTAAGAGGAAAAGCCAAAACTATCAAGAGTCAGGATAAGGTAGCTTCATGATGAAAAGCTGAAACCCATCAGCTGTGAGAGTGGCCTCAAAATAAAATGGATACGTTGCCTTCTTTTTCAGCAAGGACATGGGGGACAGAGACACGTGAATCACCATGTCTGAGGTATCTTGAGGAGAAAAATTAAAAGAGTTTAAAATGTGCCAGTCAGCAGGAGATTTGAATCTGCATCCCAAAACTATTGAGAGAAGCGGTGCAAGCAACCACAGGGATATAGAAAAGAATTTTTATATTAAAACCTGTGGATCAGGATCCTGCCTGGGACTGGAGAACAAGTGATCCTAGCAAGCACATACCCATCTGTCTGGCTCCAACAGCACACAAGGCTGGAGAGCACATCTGAGAGAGGGAACAGGGAACAACATGGGAAGAAATGAGAAAGTGAATAAAAAGCTATATGGATTGTGGCATGCTATTCTGATCTCTTCCTCCAAGAAGATGACCCATTTCCAAGAGGAGGAAAGGACAAAAGATATCTTTCCAGGAAACTACTAGTTAAGCTGAAGATGATGAAAACTGGCATAGGAATTATGCTATGCATAAGAAACTCTGCAAAGAGCTTGTGCTGAAAGAATTATCTGGCTCAAGGGACAAGGTATTTTAATGCTTTCAGCAATGACGCACAAAGAAAAAAAATGTACCAGTGACTTGTGCTGATGACACAAGCTAGAAAAAGTCACAATACAGAGGAGACCTTTTGTATTGATCTCCAGAGACTATAAGCCCCTGATGTGATAAAAGGCACAAAAAAGCAAATGTAATCAAAAGACGCACCAAACAAGACTTGCCCAGCAGAAACAGGAGTGAACACTACCACAAAGGACACTGACCTCTCCTGAAATAACACAGGCAGTCCTCATCACCCATGGCAAAGGTTAATACAGGACAGAATACCTTCAAGAAAAGCAAGGCAGACACAATGAAGCATAGAGCTTCACCCTGAGAGGTGAAAACAACAGGACTGTCTGATGTGGCAAAACAAGAGGCTGCAAAAGGACATGATTTATGTTCATGGGGAGAAAAGGGTAGGTTAAAAAAAAAATCGTAAATTCAAACAGTTGTATTCTGGGTAATTTCATCCTGACAAAACAAGCAAGGCAAGGTTAAAATAGACTGTGCCTTCTTCCCACTCTGTCTCCCCTTCACAAACGGCCTTGAGACAGACAGCAGTCCCTGGCACTCGGCTTGAGAAGGGGGACCTTCCTAAAAGCGGGCAGCCCCCAGCACGTGCGTGGGGTCTCCCAGGACACGAGAGATGCACAGCAAGCAGGTCTACACCATCCCAGTGTGACTGGTCCTGGCCCAGGCAGCTGTAGGCCAGAGTGATCTCTCTCAGACATGCTTCAGTGGACGAGGATTAAAGACTACACAAGTTCTGCACAATAATTTCTCTTGGACAGATTAAACTTTGCCTCTAGAATAACAAATCTGTAGTCAAATGGGACATGAGTGTAGCAGAGAGGCAGCTTTGTGCACTAGCAACTCCAGTGGATTCAGCTGCCTTGTTCAGGAGATGATTACTGCCCTGGGTTTCATGAACTGACCAACCTTGGTGGGATCTTTGGCCTGCAGTTGCATCAAGGGAGAGGGCTTATCTTTTGAAAAGATGCAAAACTCAAGATCTTTCTGAGCATTATGAGAGAAACAATGAGTTGAATTGAATTCTCCATAGTTTGGCAGGCACAGGAGTCGGTTCAAGCTCTCTGCTGGCTTTGCAAATTATGGTCAATAAATGTAAAATGTTGCTGCTGGCACACATAAACTACCTGTAATTAGAGCAAAGACAGCACTGCCAGATGACCAGCTGTAGATCTTGTACCTTTATGCTCCTGACATCCTACAGAGCAGACTGCCAAAACCAGCTTCAGTTTTCCTCTTCTTTTGAACACGATTCAAAAAGTATCACCAGGGAAGGGGCAAGAAGAGGTGTTCCAAATCCTAGGTGGGAATTTTCCAGCACCAAGCACTCACTTTCTCTTAGTGCCTCAATATTAAATATTATGAAAAGCATAATCAACTAATTACAAAACAAACTGTGGACAACTGTTCCAGGAGCATCCAGTAATGCAGTAACAGAAGAAAGCCTCCTACAAAGGTGCCTCCCAGAGGAGTGGCAAACAGAGATGTTAGGTTCACCAAGGATTTCAATAATTGATATCGCCTTTTCCTGATTGATATAGATGGAAAGGAGCATGAAAATGTGGGCACATGTGCAGGGGAGAGCACAGCAAAGCCACTCTTTCTCTATTTTACTAATATAGCTGGGAAATTAAGTTTTCAGTTTAAAACACCAAGTGAGTTTAAGTCAAATCTGTGGTTGTAGTGATCGCTCAGAGCCTTGGATCCCACCACGTGTCTGCCTAATCCTGCCTGGGATCTCCAATGACGTGGTATTGCTTGACTGTGGCCCTCCGCAGCTTATAACTGGCTCCAGAGCTTCCTAGCTATCCCAGACTCACAAACCACATTTCAGTGAATAAACCATTCACCAAAAAAAAAAAGAAAAAAGAAAAATTGATTGCCTAGCCTGAAGTGAAACATTACTGGAAAGTCACCCGGTAGAGCTATTTATTAAGAGAGAGTGCTACAGATGCTGCCTGGCTGAAGCACGACCAGAGCAGTGGTGGAAAACTGCTTACTGTCAGCTCTGGTTCAATGCCTTTTATAAAAAAGAAGGTCACTAATAAAATGTTCTGCCTCAATATTTATAAGAAGAATATTTTCCTTACCTGTAACAGTTACTGCAGAGTATAATCACATAAATGAAACATTATACAGTGCTAAAATATTATAACATGCTTAAGTGGGATTTTTTTCAGGAATTCTAAAGTATGCATTAGAAACGCAAACATCTCATGAAACAATAGCTGTACCTCTTCAAAAATGCCAGGTTGGTGAAATATCAGCCACACCATCAAACGAAGACACAGTAAATCTACACAGCACTTGATATTTTCAGCAGTAGTAAGTGTCATTCCATCATTTCAGCGCTTCAGTTGGTATGTAGCCCAAAATAGTCCTAAAAGAAAATAACCAGTTTCCTCTTTAATTTAAAGAGTGGTAGATGATTTTATTAGCTGAGAAAGCTACTGATATTTTCTGTGGCATCATTCCCAGCCCAAATGAAAATAAAAATTGCAGTAAATGTACACATGGGGTATTTGCAGGCACACTGACCATATTCACCTATGCCTGCATTACAAGTGAATTATTCAGCCCACCTGAGCTCACAACAGTTCCTGAATTCACATGAATGGCATCTGTCTGACAAAAGGAGCAATCTCCAAACTGCAGGAAAGACCACACTTTCCCAATAATTTCCCAGTACTGTTTTTGTCTGTATTGCACAGAGTCCCCCATTGTGTTACTGGATAAAGTGACCTTTAGTCAAATGGGTGTTAAAAATAATACCAGGGAGGTTGAATTTCAGTTCTCTTGAAAGCCATGGTTCCTCTCTCCTGTGCCAAAGCCACCAGAAAAGGTGGCTTCCCCGTGCTTTTTATTCTACCAGCAGCCACAGCCTCACCGTATCTCCACTCTGAACACACAGACCTAAGGCAGAAGGCGTAACATACTTGCAGACGTGGATATACCACAAAGACACAGAAGAGACTACTGCCAAAAGACTATTCCCAAAAGGGAATTTTCAAGGGAATCCCTTTAAAGAGGGGCCAAAAGAGAGAAAAGAAGGACACCTTTACAACTGAGCTAAACAGACTCCTTGCTTTTGCAGTGCTTGCACCAGTCTTTGCAGCTCTTTTTGAAAGACAGTGTTCTTTGTGTTGGTTCAGAGGTCTTTACTGTTGAAGTTTTCAGATCGCCAGTACAGAGTCTGCCCTACAGATGCTCTGGTGACCTCTGGACATTTTGCCATCAGAGGCAGTCGTCCTATCTTAAAAGATCACCTCGCCACTCAGCATCGATGGGCTGTACATCCCTTCAAGTCATCCAAGATGGAAATTAAATATCTGAAATGCAATTCCTTCTTCCTCTTGTTTACTTGCTTTTTTCCACCACTTTTCAGCATGAAAAGAGGAAGAGGGGGAATAAAAGCCAATATTTTGCATTTTACCATTTACAGTTTTCAACCAACTCAAATCCTACAAAATCTTCGCCAAAAAGTTATCCCCTGTACATTAAATGAGGAAAGACAGCTCTGTACAGTGCAGGAATCTAAGCATGCTCTCAAGATTCAAGCCAGACCCACATCACAAATATTTGCCCACACAGCTATATCATTCACAAATGTGATGGAGCGTGACCTCTGATTACGCCTGCAGAGGCCACTGCAATACAGTTACAGCAGCAAAACTGTGACATGGCTTATAGTAACACTTTCTTTTTTACTTTCTTTTTTTTTTTTTTTTTTTTCCCTTAGAATAAAACAAGCTTAGAACAAGCTCTTCCAGCAAAAGCGCTGTGTTGCCAGTGAAGCCTTTGTACCGCCGCAAGGAGGCTGTGCTGGTGCTTCTGCCCCTTGCCCTGCGTGACAACGTGCCTTTCTTCATTCCTCCGTCATTCTCAGCTTGCTCAGAGGGGAAAGCCTCTCTTTTCTCCCTTGGTCCCTGTCGCTCAAATCCTGGGCTGCTCCAGGTAGCCCCCAGTCGTTGCAATGGGCAGCAACACACACGCTCTCCTTTTTGCAACGCTGAGGCCAATACCACCTCCCAGCTGCAAGGCTTCCAGCTTCTGGCTGTGCTGAGGGTGGGCAGAAACCTCAGGTCTGTCAGGGAAAAAAAAAAAAAGCATCTTCCTCCACAGTGCTGACACCATCCTTTTCTTCAAAGGAAGCCATCAAGCTTATGCATATCTGTCTCACTCAGAACAAGTTGCCACACGAGCGACCCGCCTGCAGAAAGCTTAAACACCTCGCGTTGGGCCCGGCCCAAAAAAGCCATAGTGAAATCAGTGGAAAATTAATTCAATGGGCTTTGGTTCAGGCTTCTGAAGAAGTAATGAGGTTTGAAAAGTCACACACAAAACCAAAAAGCTTAGCCCGGCTTCTGCTGTTTCTGAATTGCAATGGAAGGTTCTTCTTTGCCTGTGTGGAAAAGCCAAAAGGGAGCAAAGAACAGGGGGGAAAAAAAAACACCAGAGAAGAAAGATGTGCTTTCTCTGGCCCTTCTGAAAACTAATTCCTCAGCAGTCATTTTAAGCACCCTTTTCTTCAGCCTGCATTCCCCTCACCAGCCAGCTGGTCCTCTCCTGTCAGCTCCACTCACCCATCTCTCAAGGGCTGTCCCACCAGGGTTTGGCCATGGACAAGGCTCCTTCTCCTCCCCTTCTCTCTGCTCCGGATCAGGAGACCCCATAGCCCCAGTGAGGAGGAGGAGGAGAAGGAAGCAGCAAAGGCAGTGGCAGGCAGTGCTGCCGCTCTCCCCTGCTGCCGGCATCGCCCCAGGTAGCACAAGGGCAGCACATCTCGCTTTCGCATTTGCAAAATAAAAAAAGTGTGCTTCAAAGGAAACTCAGAGTAAGCATTTTGACAACACCCTTGCTAACACCTTATATACCCTTATCATTTTTTTTAATACCTGAAATTCCCATAGCAGCTACAGTCCGGCAGGGTACCCTGTAATCAAACACTCTTGTTCCTCTGCAAAATGTGTTCACTGCTTCAAATTTTCAAGAGCCGAACAAAAACAGCACAGGCTGGAAAAAACTCATCTCTCTTTTCAGCCCATCCCATAGGCTGTAGCATCCCCTATATTGTCCTCCTGGTGACATCTGTAAGGTTGCAATTAGCTACCAATATTTCTGTAATCTTATACAGTGTAGCAAACATTAAGTCCATTAACTGTGACATTTTTGTGGAATCTCTGTTGGTTCGTTTGTTCCAGTGGCTTATATTTATAAAAGATAGAGAAAGCAGACAGGCTTCCTTTGTTCACAGTGTTTCAGACAGATTCACCAACTTCCAGGGTTCATTTCAGGTTGAATTATTAGATTAATAATTATGTACACAGGCAGTAAGTCTCTTTTAAAGATAATAAAAACATTTGAAGAGTAACCTCATGTTAAAAACAACAGTAACACTCCTCCAAGCATCACCCGAAATCCCACCGCACCAATTAATATGCGGGATATCATTTTGTCTGACCACTTATCAGCGCAGCAGGTCACAAGGGAGAAGTAATCTAAACCAGCTGTCTGCAACAGTTTTGAAATGAAACAAATAAACTAGAGCAGCAACAGCTGGAAACGTGTTTAGGACTAGTTCCTACCACCTCCATTCACTGTGAGCTCTGCTTTAACTTGAAAAGTCATACTGATTTCACTGGATGGAGGAGAAGGGGGGAAAAAGGTGGGTTTTGGCAGAGACCTCATTCCCTGGGAGAGGGTGATGGGACAGGGAAAGGGCCCTGTGAAATGATGGCCTGGCAATTAATTTAGAGGTCAGCAGCAAGCCAAGCTCCTAAAGAGGGGTGCAGACTCTCAGGATGGGGACAGGGATGGGCACCTGCTCATGAGTACCAGCACTGGTCATAGGTATCAGCCCTCTTCCTGGGTACCAACCCTGCTTGTGTGCCTCAGGTACAGGAAGAGAGGCAAACTGCCCCTCCGATCAACCTCACCCCTCCATCTCAAAGCAGAGGGCATGCAACAGCCCCCGCGGGAGAGGCTGGCGAACAAAAGGAGCCAGACATGAGGTTTGGCGTGTCTTATCTACGCCCAGCTGTGGGAAAGGAGGGAGGCATTTGACTATAACTTCTCATACAGGTTTTAACACGCCTGAACATATTCTCTGCCTCTTAAAAAAACAAAAAAACAAAAAAACAGAAAAACAAAAAAAAATTAACAATCCCAAAACCCAAACAAAACCCAACAAAACAAACCATGGAAAGGAATGTATAATCACTTTAGCAGGACACCTTTCCGCTCCAGCTTGCAGAGTCTGCCCCACCATGTACTTTTCCCAGTGCAACGTGACTCTTTTACACAACGGGTAACTCAAATTTTTCACGGGGAACAACTTCCCCCGGCCTCCCTAGCACGTTTGATGGCTCCTAAACCGACAAGGAAAAAATGTCCCGGTGAAATCCGAACACAGAGGTGGAATAAATAAATAAATGTATGTTTGTTTACACAGGAGATATGGGAAGCTCCGACCAAACGTGCATCCAAGTGCACCCCAGGCCGCTGGTTCAGGCTCCCGGTCAAACAACTCTTGAGGTGCCCAGAGAAAGCACACACCCAACACGCCGCCACCTTTTTTCTTAGTATCTACAAAAAATGCCAGCCCCTCCCTACCTGGATGGCCCTAACCAATACTGCCCCATGGAGGCGTGTAAGGTGGCAGGTAAAAATCTTCACGAGGATAATTTAGCTGTGGGCAGACAGAAAGCAATGCCAACTCTCTGCCGAGTAATACAAGTGCATTTCTCGGAGCCGTTCATAAAAAAACCCTTGGTGCTTAATCTGAGGCACAAATCAGTGAGAAAAACCCAGACCGTGAGGAAAGGCAGCTAATGAGATCTGGAATATGGGGATGGGAGGGGAAAGGAAAGGGACTGCAATTAATCTTGCTAATGAGCAAAAAGGCTGGCAAAACTCTAGGAAGGTTTGGTGTAGGGATTTATATGCATTTGCAGGAGCTCAGCAAGGTTAATAACCTGGTCTTCACACAACGCGGCATGTAAATACACAATTTTAAGGCATGGGACAACCTTATACGTTTATGCTCAATAGCTCCATTTTGATATTCCTCCTTAAAACTTGACTTCCAACCATATTTTGAAAAGGAAACGAGTCCTGTACTTGTCTTAACAAGTGGGCAGCACCTGCCCCAGCACCTTCAGTTTTACTGTGCTGTTTGGGGTTTGGGTTTTATTTTTTAAAGCCCAACCTAACAGGCTTCAGGGGAAAAAAGGCCCATAACCAGTTTTGGGAACAATAGAGAAAAAGACTTCATTCATTCACTCCTTTGTTTTCAGAAAACTTATCCCGACATTTCTCTGTCAATACATCATGAAAAATGCAGAAAATGCAAACATAGGTGGGATGGTGCTTCAAAGGGAGAAGGTACAGCCCTGCTTTGGCTCCCAGTTTCTTCTGACCCAGCCTATATTCTGGGCCATTTCTGTATCGTTAAGAGACCTTTTTACTGGAAGTTATAACAAGCAGGGAAAACACAGCAGCATCCCGCTTGCCAAGTGTAATTTGTTTATGCAAGTTTTCCAGAACCCATGTTCTTGTCCCCCATGGAAATCGAACGTCTACTTGCAAGGAAGGTATTTAAATGCTGTAATAGGAGATCTGAGCAAAGCTCAGTACTGCTGTGACATAAATTGGCTCCCACTCCACTCAAGAGATTTTTTTTATACGAACACTCACGTGACTTAACATGAAGTTAAGCATTGTCCTGCAGTGCTACACAGAGGTCATTTATTTCAGATATCACCCTGACTTTATTAAAAGAAACAACATTTTTAAATTATGCAGAAAACCAGGCAGAATTAGCCTATAATTCAAGTGAGCAGCTTGAAGTGCAGATCAATGCAAAGCAAGATCGTTAGGGAGCCTATCGGCAATGAAGCCATCCCCGGGCTAGCATTTTTTCCAGGGAACTTTCAGATGAAGATTAATGGAGACATGAGGACAGCTCTCAGTTTAACCTGTCAGCCACTGACTTCAGACTAAATTGAATTATGAATTGTTGGTCCCATAAGAACGCTACTTAGACGTTTTCTTGCAGTGTGTATTGCTCTAAGATGCTATCCATCAAAATGAAACAGAAAAGATTTTTTTGTCAGCTGTGTGTGATTTTTCCCTATTAGTTCATTAATGGAGTTTGAGAGAAATATTCAGAAGAGTGTCACATACTGTGAACAGAGAAACGTCCAACTGTATATGCGTGTTTGAGGCAAGCATTAGGCAAACAACAGCAAATGAGTTCTTAAAACTAACATAAAACAATTTTTTTAATAAAAATCGAAAAGTAGTTAGCTTTGTTGATTTATTTGCTGTGCCATGTTGGTAAATTTCTGCTAAAAGGATATCATTCATGAAGGGCATTCTTGCACTACCTGGAGGTATAGAAGTGACAATATGTAACACTGAAGCCAGCCTAGCCCCTGGCACAGGGGTGATATCCCAAGTCCATACACTCAAACACCTCGGCAGCTTCTCCGGTGGGTTTTGAGCTGTGGTCTCTGCAGCGGCCTGTGGGAATCTGCAGGAGGGGACTGGGGGAGCACATCCACAGCTGCTATGCAGGTTGCTGCCCACTGACAACTTCTAAGGGATTCACACTTCTGCTGGAATGACTTTAAGGATTGTGCTAACCAAAAGATGTTGAAAGCCACTACCCAAAAGTACAGGCTGTGTGCACTGGAATCGGTTTGAATACAGAGAAGAATAAATCAGGATAAATCGCATTTGGTATCATGACAGCTAACCATAAATTTTAATTTAGCTGACATGATACCAAATGTGATATCCTGGACTAGATTGACCACAAAGTTGTGATCGATGTCACACAAACTAACCTGATGCTTAGGCACACTAATACGTTGCTATTTAGAGCAGCCTTAAGTAAGGACTCAAAATTCTACCACAGTTTTCAAATCCATTTAAATGGAGAAACATTGACGCAACAGCCATCCAGTCTTTCCACAGAGATTACAGTGCCTTACACGAAAGAAGCCAAGAAGCATTTCTACATGCCAAGTTGGTAAACAGAATTAGATTTAGAAGTAGAAGAGTAATAATTCCATTTTTAATCAGGGAAAATGGCAGAAATAATTAAAACCCAATAATCATTATGGACACCCAGATGATATATTTGTTGATTTTAAATTAAAATGGTCTTGTGTTGGACTAACAGAGAGTTGTATTTAGAATATTTTCAACACTTTCTTACTAAAAAAAAAAAAGCAATTTACTGCATTTTTAATTAAAAGAATAACCTACAGGACTCGGAAGAAAAAACTAGTACAGCTTTATGGATTACTCTGCCGCAAAGAAAAACGCTGTAGTGTAAGCTTCATCAAGAACATCTAAAAGAACTTCATCACATTATTTTACTAGTAATATTTTAAGTTTGTAGTATTTTGAACTTTGCTTGAATTTGAATATTTAGCTAATGGCGTATTTTCTCTTTTCTCCCCACTCTTACATTTTGGAATTTCATCGCATTGTCTTAATCTATTCCCCTATTAGCAAGGGATCATAAATATCAACAGGAGGGCTGGTTAGGGTGGGGCAGCTAAAACTATCCCCATGGGTGTACCCAAGTGCACTGCTCTGATTTTAACTTGGGTGTACAGGCTGAACCGTACCGCTTAATGCCATATTTCGCCATCACTGCTGCAGGGGCGGTAACTTCCAATAGGGGATCGGTACGGACGGCTGCGGGCAGTCAGTGACTCAGTGCCCAGTTCAATTTGCTATTACAGGAGACAACACCCTTAGCTACTTTTCTTCAGGGCTTTCAGGACCAAGTGCTCCACACTGGTCCACACAGCTGCTGCCCTGGCCAGATCCTGTGGACCTGTAGCTACTCTACTGCACACCCCAAACCCTTCTCAGTTAGTGGGAGTTTTAGAGGCACAAAGAAATGTAAACTCTGGTACCCATACAACCTTTTTGGCAAGAAAACAAAAAGAAAGGTCAGTTTTACTGTGATTCTGAAGAGAATACGATGCAGTGTAATCAACTTACAGCTTGCCCTCTGCTGCTGCAGCTGAATCCCCTTTGCACAGGAAAATCAACTCCACTGGTGTTCTTGGTACCAATGACACTAAAGGAGGTGATGGAAACTGCACTAGAAGCCTTACTCTCACCTGAGTGACCTATGGACCTCCAGGCATTTCCAGAGGGATGCAGCATCCTCATGCCTTCAGGAGTTGGCTGCCCATTCTAATGGCACAGTCCAATGTGCATATACTTCCCTGATAAAAGCCCAAAGAAAATGGCTATCTTCACCTGTCTGCAACAAGCTGGAAGCACAAACAATCATTTAGTGAAAAAAAACCTCCATTTCTATATGAAAGCATGATAACCCATCCCAGGCACACAATTTTGCCTCACGCTCTAAGGGATCAAGCTCTTCACATACATTTATGTTTAATCCTTTGAGCACTATTACAATTTTATAATGGAAATAAAATAATGGCTTTCAAGTGTAGCTATTGAGATAATCACATTCATCTAGAAACAATCAGAAAGCC
Source organism: Pedionomus torquatus (assembly GCA_013398155.1). Classification (NCBI taxonomy): domain Eukaryota; kingdom Metazoa; phylum Chordata; class Aves; order Charadriiformes; family Pedionomidae; genus Pedionomus; species Pedionomus torquatus. Next base: position 107,560 of record VZRU01007205.1, on the reverse strand, counting down.
CAAGTCTTCGAATTCATGATTGCCCTTGAAACAGCTAATGCTATCAGGTAGCATTTCAGATCACATTCTGTACTGCTGAATAAATTCAACAACATTATACAATGCTGTCCCACTGGGTAGACCTATTTTCTGTTATTAGCTTGATGAAATAACCTGCAGTACTTGCATCGGGCATGTTCATGTTCCTGTTGTTTTCTTTACACTTAGCACCATTGCTTATTTTCATGTATTCAACAAGATTTCAGGAGAACAGTCCGATCAGACATGTGGGGGATGTTTTTCAAAGAAGGACAAGTGCTTTTAGAACGGAGGCCCCCTCTTCTCTAAATTTTTAAATTCTAGAGGATTCTGTTCAATTGCAAGCCAAGAATTTTGGTGTGCAGCATCCAGGCTTTCTGACAGGTTTATTAGGTTATTCAGCTGTGAAGCTTAAGTGAAGGCTGGATCTTATAGTGAAGGTACTAGATTAGGGCTCCACGCTCAAACTTTATTCCATGGGTTCACTGGCAAATATCTCCAATCTCCTTGCGTTTCAAATCTCCTCTTCCAGATGGAGAAATTACTTTCCTATATCACAGAAATAAAATCAAAATAAATCCATTTATATAGGTGAGGTGCACAAGCAGGTGACGTGGTCATGACAAATACCTAGCTAGGCAAAAGGGACTGTGCTCAACACTGCATAATTTCATCAAAGTGCCAGAAACCACAATGTCATTTTGCTTCACATAAAACACCTCTCTAAGATGAAGCAAAAGGAATCATAGGCACCTCCTTAAGAGATGACCAGAATTAGTCCGAGACAGACCTGTAGGACCCACTCAACTACTTTGAAACAATATTGTAATAAATTGTAGGTCAGGCATGGTGTAATATGAATCCCTGGCCTCCAGCATTCATCTATAAGGTTTAAAAAGAGAGGTCAGAAGAAGATAATCCTCTTATTGCTCTATCAGTTTTCCTAGTAGAGACTCTAAATGTGAAATTCAGTCCTGCTTTAGCAATAAAAAGTTATTTTCATTTGCCATCATCCCAAACCTACCTCTCAAGAGCTCCAGCTGAGAGCTTCACTGAGCTCCAGGAGTGGCCACAGCATCATAGCATGGAGTCAGTGGTGGAGTGGGATGGGTCCAGCCTTGAGCACCTGCCAGCTTGACCCAGCCAAGTCCCTGGCTTTTAAAAGCCCTCAAAGTGGGCAGCTGAGAAAGCAGCAGGTAGAGGTTGGACATGCCTCTGTTCAAATGTCTTTATTTCCGAGACTTCCAGAGAATTTTGCCAAAGATCTCGCAGAAGCAAGTTTTGGTATCTTTTGGTGCAGAGGGCAACAGAAAGCAAGATCCATCATGAAGGCATGAAGCTGCTGTCTCTCCCTTATGTACCACATTCTGAGTAACATTAAGACATGACTAACAACTTTTTACAGATTGCAGCAAAGCAAGAAATTTTATTGCCATTTAGAGAATGAATCAGTAGTTCCGAGGAATAAAACCTTCTAAAAGCTTTTATCTTCCAATATTCAAAACCACTTTTTTTAAAGAGAATTCGATAAAAGAGTAACTTTAAATACCTGCTGAAAATGCTTTAATCCTTAATTCATTCTCATCAGTATTACATGCTGCCAAAAACTGACTGTTGGATTTGTTTTACTTCTATGTCTGAATAATCTAGGGCCAAAGCATGTCACAGAAAAAGTGGAAGCAAGAGGTTGGCAGAAGTTTCGAAAATCTGATGCTGCTCCCTTAAGTGACTCATTTTGGGGTTCAATGAGCAAAAAGTGCATTAAACTTTAAAGGGATTCCTGTACAGAAATAGCTCTCAGCAGCTGGCTTGTCTCAGTAAGTTTAAAGTGAGATGCACACTCTGATGAGCAGGTTCAAGATTGCTCTTAGAAAACTGGCTATCTGCAGCTTGTCTGTAATCTTGTCTAAATTACAGGCAAGCTAAGGATGGCCAGCTGTGCTTCTCCTAAACCCGCTGTGCAGAAGAAAATCCCAGTCAGATGGGGGCCATCTAGCCCAGCCCAACCCCAGGATGATCAAACCGTAGGCTCGTGATAAGCATGGCAAAGTTAGAGCAGGCTCAGATGGCAAGCAGGATCCAGCTGCAGGAAACCCCGGAGCTCAGACTAAGACCCCATCCCAATGCAAGGGTGCACATATATACAGGGGCTGGCCATCCTGGAAACGAGGTCAGCTGAACCCAAAACCAATCCCAAAGGCAATTCATTAGACTCCTTGTTCCTCTGGTAGATGACAGCTCTAGGCTAAAACAACTTAAGGTAAAATGCTCCAGAAACATGCAAAATATATTCAATAAGTATCAGAAAAACTGGAAATGCTCCTTAATCCATAAAATCTGTGTGAGGAGCCATCTTCCTTTACAGAGGCACTGAGGGACCAAGCAACCATTCCTGAACTGTGGGCAAGTCATCGGTGGCAAAACAACTGATCTCCTACTCCAGCTACCATACTCCACTCCCCTCTGGAGGCAGCCCCCTTGCATCTCTTCAGAAAATAAACACTGAAACCAACTTAAACGTAAAGCTTTTGGCGGGGGAAAGGAATCCTGCAGAGCCCTGAATGCAGACCAGGAACCTGAAGGTTTACCTGCATAGCCTTGCTCAATGCATTTAAGTCAGTGTTACGTGTTTGTCTCACAAGCACATGGCTCTGCCTCCCCAAAAACCACTGCAGCTGAAAAGCAGCCCCCTTGAGCTAACAACAGCATCCACTGGCACTCCGAGAAGGAAAATGGTCTCTGAAGAATAAGATGCCATTCTGGGATAGCAGCTTCACAGCTCTTTGCTGCTCGACATCAACCACACAATACAATGTACTCAGCCTCTTACTAACGTGCTATCTCTGTAACTCCGCACATTTTAGTAGAGAGGATGTTATTTTTTTCTCTCAATAGATTTATTTGCAATTTTGCCTGCCTGACCACTCACTGTCTGGGAGCTGTGGTTTTACTGGGCTCCTCCAACTAACCTTCAAAGATGTCAACCTTTTTTCCCATTGAATATTTGTGCTTGGGACCAAACAAACATTTGTTAGAGCATTTCACTGTTTACTTTCACAAGACACATTTCTCTGCTGTTCTGCACTGCTGAATTATGCAAAAATAGCATACTCCACTGACATACTTCCTATACATTTGCAAGTTGTTGTATCTGTGTCTTATACACACAAGGGGCATGTACTCGGGAAAGGTTTTTCTTCTGAGGCACCACTGAGACCCCAGGCACCTCCTGAGAGCTGATCACAGACTCTGCTGTGTTTATACTGCAGTTGCATCTGAAAGCTCCAGTGTGGACTGAAACTGGAGCCCCCAGCTGCTTTTCAGTCAGACAAGGATAAGCGATCCCTGGTCTAGAAGCTCACACAAAGCTCTAGCTGTTTTCCCTATCATTGCAGACTCAAGCTTGTCAATTATTTCAATGCCACTTACTTGGTGCTGGTGGGAGTAGCCATACTACGCCTTGTGCAATGAGGAAGTCCCAGCTCCCATTTCACATGGCACCTAATATTTTACGGGAACCAGTCCACACCATTTGACAGCAGAGACCAGGTTTTCAGCAGGCGTAAAGAGGCTCAGCCTCCTGTTTCCCAGGAGGACTAACCAATACATGCTCGGCAGGACTCCACTCCTGCAGTGTTGGCCAATATATCTAATTCAGAGATATCAACCCCTATTTCTGCCTGCCTCTCCTCCAGACCCATCCCATCCCAAATCCTTGACTGTCCCCACAGCCTGTTCATTGCCAGCTCCTCCCTGCTCCCTTACCAAAAGCCTTTCCCTAGAAAAGGTGATCTCAGTGAGGACATCTGTAAGCTCCTTGGAAACACAAGCTTTCTTCGTTAGCTTTGAAGCCCTGTGAGCCTGAATGAGGCTGTAGGTAGACCTTCTCTGAGAAGCCTCTATTTCCAAATAATCCTGCCTCCTTCTCCCAGAGGCACAGCTCCAGCACCCTCATCCCTGAAGATGCTTTTACTCTCAAAGCAATGCTCCCCCCCTCCCATTTTTTTTATGCCTGCCCAGAAGCATAAATCAAAAGCTGACTGTGGTAGGTACCACAGTTCTCTCATGCTCCCAGACAGCCATGCTCTGCTTATTCCCCACATTACTTCATGTTATTTAGAAATACAGACTCCAGCTGTTTGAGTACCCAGGCGGATGTGCATCTTTGCCCTCCTCTGGCCTCAACCCCCTGCTGCAAAAAGGCTGGAGGCCACATTTCAGCAGAGAGGCACTGGCTCTCCCGCAGCCACAGAGGACAGCCCATGCTGCCATCTGCTCCAGCAAGGAAAGACAAGAGGCTCCCAGGGACACTGTCAATGGGTCCAAAGTCTTCATGGAGCTCTGGATATTCATATGGTTTTACCAAGTCCAGGTGTCCCAAACCAACTGACTGCATCTACTTCCTCCTCAAAAACCTCCAGTTCCTTTTAATTTCCCTTTTAAAAAAGCCAAACAACATAAATTTCAACCTCAGGCAACCATGTCAAGCATAAAGACCTGTTTTAAACAGTAAACAGAAGCAGAAATGTCATGCATTCATTCACATGCCTCTAGGAATGACAGCTTGAAGGGACATATCAAATACTATGACTTTCCAAATTTTAGAAAAACAGGCTGGCAAATTATAGTGATTTATCATTCTACAACAAAGTACACACACAAAAAAAAAAGTGCTTCCCAGAAGAAGATTACCAAGAAATCATCCAGATGTTACTAAAGCATTAAGATTAATTTGCTTTAAAAAAAAATAAAAGCAGCAAAGAAATTACTCCCACTGGCTTTTTTCTCGTAAGTTTTATCCTGCAACTTCTAACTGAATTGAGTTCTGTGTTCTGCATCAAGTCTTACACCAAGACTATGTGCATTTCTGGTGCCTACTGCCTATGCTTGCATCTCTTACACCAGCACCTCCTCAACTCCACTCTAGGATGCCATAAAAGTGAACAAATATGTAACTTTCTTCCAGCTTAAGGGAGGTAGGAAGAAGTGAAAACCAGCATTTTCATTGTAGTTGTGTTGGGGGGGAGGAAAAAAGGCTCCTTTGTTGCAATTTTAAAAAGCACATTAGTCATTTTCAACCAAAACAACCTATGGCACAGGAATTACACATAAGTTACAGTGAAAGTCATCAGATGTTTGGCAAAGGTTTTCAGTAACCACTTTTAATTCACTGCATAAACCTACAGCGATCCCTTAATAGTTCCTCCCACCCCCTCCAGAAAACCTGGGAGCAGTTAATGCTTCCAGTTCTGCAGCGCTTGGTCGGCAGGGTTTCTCCCAGCACCTGTGGGCCATGGTGTCCCTCCAGCTGCAGCGCGGCCCCTTGCGTGTGTCCCCCTCATCAGGTAAGATGGGAAGCAACTGCCAACAGGAGGCAAGCAGACCACCTCTGGTTTGGGTCTTCAAGGCCAGGCTGGATGGGGCTTTGAGCAACCTGCTCTAGTGGGAGGTGTATCTGCCCATGGCAGGGGGGTTGGAACTCCATGATTTTTAAGGTCCCTTCCAACTCTAATCATTCTTTGATTCCTTCCAGATTTTGCCAGCGTTCATGCAAAACCCAGGCACGGGTGAGGACGTGTCTGATCTCTTTGGAGACAAGACTTTGGCGTCGAGACGCAGCTTTCCCATGACTGGGATAACCCAAAAATCGTGTTCTCAGACACTTGCTGCAGGCACAGAGCTGGCGAGCAGCAGCCATACAGCTGCATTTTTTTAAACTCAGATTGGTAACTTGTGTTCCCTAATTCCAGGTTGGGAAGTTTATAACACACGGCTAACGTCCTTCGACGCACTGGATTTGGGGGAGGGGGGGTGTCTGGCAACATTTAGTGTGATACCATGCAGGCTGTTAAAATCATTTTAATTCCCTCTGGCTGGGCACATCAGTTAACATACAATGATCTACCTATCAAGCAGCGCCATTCAAGTTAATTTTCCGTCACAGTAACCATAAAATATTCCTTCTCCTGTACATCCCAGACCTTAATCAAAATCCCTCCTGTCCCAGCCAGGGTTTTGCTCGCTTTACTGCCCAGGAGCAAGGAGTCGGCTGCACCCAAGCAGCTTCCCACCTCCCTTTCTGGCCCTGGCCTTGCCCGACGGGGAGTCTTTGTCTCCATTTCAATGTCTAAGGGCCTGGAGCACACTCTGAATATACCTTCCCCACCCAGGTTAATGCAAATGAATAACAAGACAATTTTCTGCTGGAAGGCAGACAGCAGAAGGCTTATTTGTTTTCCCTTGTACTAGAGACACAGCTGCAGGACCACAGAGGGCTGTTTGCTCACCTGGGAAAGTCACGACATCAAGTTTTCAGAGTTTGCTACAACAGTTTCTGATAGGAGCTGTGAAGCCAGCTCTCACCAAAAGCCCAGCCACTGCTACAGGTATTTTCAGCAGCCAGATGGCAACATAATGTATGGAAGAAGAGACTGGCACAGGCAGCTCCCTGCGTCCTCTAAAAATGGTGGAGGCAGGGATTAATGCAAAATCTACATGCTTTCCTTTTCCCCCTCCCACCTCTACTATTTTATAGGCTTCCAAGCACCAGTTCCCAGCTTCCAACAAAGTGCTACAGACAAGGTCTGGCAACTTCCCTGACTCATCCATCTGCAGCTCTGACTCGCTGGTGTCCTACAACGCCTGCTTCAGAGAGCCTTATCTTCAGAGGTCGCCCCCAGCACCCAGGACAACTGCCCAAAAGAGAGGAAAGAGACATTTCCCTCCATACAAAGGAAGCTTTGGCTCCAAGGAGCAGGAGGCCAGCTCAGCAGAAACATACACCTCTGCCAAGCCGTGGTCATGGCCCCCCAGCCCCTGCCTGCCCTGCCAGCAGCTGTGCAGCCCCGTGACTGTCCCCATAAGCTAAAATGGATCCGGGAAGTGACACTAGCACTGTGAATATTGATACAGAGGGGAAAAAATAATGTTGTTTCATAAAGACAATGCTAATCAAGTGCTGTTTCTGCGCTTATTATCCAATATAAAATCCCCTTAATGAGTGAGGTGCTTTTTTCCACTAGTCATATGAAACCAAGCCCACCAGTTTCAAATTGTTTGGAAGGGAGAACAGAAATGCAGAGCACATTTCCAGAGGAAAAAAATGCTTCTGCCTCTTCACAAACAAACATACCTGTTCCCACCACCATGGCCACCAGCACCATGTCTCTACCCCTCTATCTCTGCAAAAGAGCAGGCCTACTATGACTTTCACACATTCCTGCATCCACGTGTAATCCATATGCTTGATCTTCTAACAGACCCAAACGGCTCCTGAAGTGTCCCTTTGCAAAGACTCATGTGATTACGGCAGCGTGTACGTACGCAAGGTGATTTGTGGTCAGGCTCAAGCCAGCATACAGAGGTGCTGCTCTTCAGCAGTCACTCAGGTAAACCTATGGCAATGCACGGTAATGCAACGTATCTTATACCACTCTTGGTGAAGTTAAGCCACAGCACATCTGCTATGCTCCTAACAACATGCACACAGCTTCTGCAAGCCCAGCTAATGCTGGGCAATTTGTTCAACTCCATTAATATCTCAGTGAGTCTGAGCTCTTAATTACCCTGTAATCTAGACCAGCTCTAAACAACACTAGAAGATGCAAGAGTTAACCACTGCTGGTCTCCCATGAGCTAACCTCCAACCTACGACCTCACCACTGGGAAGACCTCCGAAGGCAGTGAGGGAGAGCAGGAACTGCTGTGGGTGTCAGCAGCTTCAGCCAGGCTGCATTTGGGGCAAGACAAGGGCTTGCCGCAGAGATCCTTCATGGGACCACAGCTATACAAAACCCCTCAGCTTGCAGGACCCCAGATGCATACACTGCCTATCGGGCACCCCATTACTGGGCTGGGCACTGGTAGGATCATTTATTTGCTTAACTTTATGAGGGCTTTTTAAGCTACCTGAGAACACATTCCAACTCTTATTGAAAGCATAATTGGAAGTCTCAAAAAGCAATTACATTAAAAGCACTACGCAGTGAATCAACTAACTACCCGTTTGCCCATGAGCCTCTCACACCAGCCGCAGCGCTGGCCGATGGGGCTGTGTTTCCAGGACCCACACAGGGAGCTGGGCATAGAGGGAGGCTTCACCCATGGAAACCACATGAGAGTTTCCCCCTGGAAAGAAGAGGGGCTTGTTAGTTATCACAAATGCTCCCTCTTTCTCAAGTCCTTCAAACACCATCCCATTGAGAAAGCAAACAAGCAGTGGAGAGCAAGCCTGCTGAGCCAGGGAAAAAGGATGTTCCCGTTTGTTTACAATTCAATTAAAATTTGAGATGTCTCAACAAATAAAGATAAAAACTACATTCTGGTTCTAGAAACCCCTAAATCTTAGGTGACCTATGCCTTGCAAGGCACAATAAGAATATAAATATTTACATGATAACTTCCCTTTTTCCCCCCCTGCTTCTGCACTGTTTGCAGCACAGCTGGGCTAATCCCATTTCCACTGCGCTGTATTCTGACCTCCTTAAACAACCCCATGCTAGGATGTTAAAACACTCTGATCTATAAATAATGTATTCCTCTCATCCAGCAATGGATTACTGGCCCATAAAACTCACTGGAACACACCACCCAGTCACAAGTTTAACAAAATAATACTGAGAAAAACATAGCAGTAGAGAGTTGTCCTGTTTCTTGCCAAACTCTTTTAAAGATTTGATGCCACCATTGCTTTTGCATAGGATTTTTCTTTTTAAATAAATTGTTTAGGAGCTTCTATTTTATTGTGGTGACCTCTTTTTTCCCCCCACCAAAGAATCGTTATTTTTTTGCACTATTAGCCCTTGCTGCGTGGCAAGAGACCAGCAGTGGCTGGTCAGAGCCACAGTGCTAGGGGAGTGATAAAGAGATCACTGCTGCCACACGCCAAGGAGCCTCAACACACAGAGCGAGGCCATGCTTTACATTCAAGCCAATCTGTTGCCCCAAGCAGGAACCTCCCATTTCTGCCCCCAATCCTTCCTACCCCAGCTTCTGGCAGGAAGATGCCCAAGCATTCAGTGGACCTATGCTGGGCCAGTCCACTGATCCCACAGGAAATAACCCATATTTTCCTCAGGGTCATTTTCAGGTAGTTATTACCTGAAATGGCAACTCAAACCATAATGTGTAACTTCATTTAAAGATAAATGAGCCTGCCCTGAAGAGCAATGTCTAATAGGCTTGCTCCCACTGCTGCAATGGTGCAAAAATCAATGCCTCTCTTATGCTCCTGCCACTGATTTCCCATAGCAAAACCATAAAGTTCAAGCAAACACTTAAATGATACAAGTTTACGGTTTTGCGGGGTTTTTTTTCAACAGATATTCTGGAAAAATAAAGTGTTTCTGCCTCAAAACAAGTTGGGACCCACTTAAAAACAGAAGTGTACCCTTTAAAGAGCAAGTTCCCCTAGGAAGTGCATGCAGGCACACCACGCTTCGGCCCTTGATTCCTTAGCTCCATTTGCCACGATCAACACAGCAGTTTTCCATATTTTTTTTTTGTAATGCATAGATCATTTTTAACTCCAAAACCAGTGAGGAAAAACAAGCAACCCACCGACACCCACAAAACCTGCTTCCTTCGTTGCACTGCACTAATCACATGTGAAAATTTAAACCACCCCTGCATTATGAAAATACGTCAAAGGAATTAAGAGCCTTCTTGACAAGGGGTTTCTGGTATATTAAACAAAATGATTAAAGTACTAACATTTCCAACAGCTACAGCTGTTGTGACTTAATTCCCCCCAAAAGGTGCGCAATTATACTTTGCCTCTGCACAGGAGGATTACTCATGGCTGGTGGGTTGTAGCCCAATCGGGTCTGAACCCTGCCTGTTGCAAAGCCAGCCCATGAGCCTCAAGAAAGCAGAATCCACATCTGACACTCCTACAGCAGGCCTGAAGACAGCAGGTCAAGATGGTGATCCAGGGGAGGATAGCGATCAGGCTTCAATAGCAGCCAGCTTGCTGGGGAAAGAGCAGGGCTGGGAGACTACGGTGCCCGCTGGGTTATTAGCCCTAATGCTTAGTCACAGTAATTGCAGGGCCAGAGCTCTGTACTCACATTTCCTGTCACCAACCCAAGAATTAGGCAATTTAGATTTAAAGATAGTAACCGGTATATAAAATAACTTGGTAAGCGATCGCACAAGTAACTAGGAGAAAAATGAGCAACTTGATATGGAAAAGCTTCCCGCAGTCCCTGCTTCTGCAGCGTTATCAGATCCCAGGCGAGTGTGAAACCCCACCAAACCCAGACTCCCACCCTTACCGAGAAGCACAGAAGCATCGCCCTTAACAACGTTTCAGCTTTCCCCACCTCACAGAAACACTTCTAACAGAGCTCAATTCAAGTTGAAACCTTTCACAGGGCTCATTTTCAACAATTAAAGAGCATGGCAACCTGTAATTACCGAAAATAAAGCCAGACAGCTGGAGAAGGGAAGCATCTTTAATAAGTAACATGATACTACATTTTCTCTCTTAGGGAATTTAGCTATTAAGTCCCCAGCTCCCATTCTATCAGTTTGGGCTCTCAGTGTCTGCAATGAACCCAGTGTGGTTCTGCTACCTGCAAGCAGCACAAACTTTAGAAAAGCAAACAACAGTTGACAACCTGATTAAAAGCAACTTAGAGAAAGCAACATCCATCCACACCAGGGAAAGACAAAATTTTGGAGAGAAAAGCCTTAGAGAGGGGTGCCGGACAAACTCCGTCTAAGACAACACGATGACAGTACACTCCACAAATTTTCCCAGCTTTAGCTGAGCTTCAGCTGCTCTCATTCCCCCAGCCCGACACACACAACGCAAGCGAAAGTTAGTATCATTCGTGAAGTAGCTTACCGCTCATCATCAACAGCACAAACATCTTTGCCTGTTGTATTTCCCAAGCCCCGGCTGCCTGTAACAGAAAGGAGGAAGCGCCAGCGTTTCATTCCCCTTCTGCTGCAGAGTGGGTGTAACTCGTTAAGTCTCTTGCTAAAATGAGATGGGTCAATTGGGTGTGTTTGAAGGTTTGGGTTTTTGCCATCGCTCCCTCCCTCCCTTCCTCCCTCCCTCCCTCTCTCTCCTGATTAATTCCTCCCGTCACAGGCTTCGGATGAGCTGCCACTCAGCCCCGCTGGCTCACGAAATCTGAATTCCTAAGGACACCCCTTCAGGGTGACTTTAACTCACCAGCCTGGCAAGTTGCGAGAGAAGCTAAGAATTAAAATACCCAGTCACCCAACAGAAGTGACTTGCACATCAGTTATGGATGAAACAGCCACCTCATCCCATTCTTCGCACCACACCGCATTTCATTGTATTTTCAGGGAGCAATTCACTAATGAGACATAAAATAAAATACTTCTGGCATACTCTGCACCTTTCGCCACTGCCCTCAACTGTCTTTCATCCCAGAGGATTTCTCCCTGGGAACGTACCTGGACAGAGATTCTGTAAGAGAACATGTGTTCAAAATGCACAAGCAATTGCCTCCCACTAAGCTGTCCACAGGTACAAAGTGTCTGCAGGATCGGGAACTATAGGGATTTAAATATTACTCATGGATCTGGTTTTACTTAATTCATTACTTCCACATAACTGTCTCTGGATTAGGATTTGAGCAGCGTCGTCCTCAAAACGAGGGTGTTTAATGGTTGCTATAAATAAGAAATACCAATACAAAACCTAAACCAGCTGTGTTTATCTGCCAACTTCCCCTATCTTGACTCTGCACATTTCATGGAAGAAGAAAAATAGGTATCAAACTATTCTCAGAACAAAGTAGCCAACACAGTAAATATGTTTTACAAACAGAAATCAAATCAATTAACCAATTAACACTTACAACTCTGTGTGATAGTTCAAAAATATAGAGTATTAAGTGATAACCATATCCTTGCAGTTCTGTCATCTGTAGCCCAGCAATCACCACAAATTGGGAAAATTGAAAAAATCATTAGGAAAAGAATAAAAAAAATGGCAGAAGGTACATGCAGGAGCTCAGTTCTCCCACAGGGTTGTCCCACAGTTGTACGACTACAGCAGTGAAGCTGTGGGGCTCCACAAATGCTGGAGGAGAGGATGGGAGGAGATGACTATTTTGGGCCAGCCAGAGATGAGATAGTTGGAGAAGTGATATGATGCAGCGCAATCATTCTTACACACCCCATTATCAGAAACAGGCACACAAGCCAAGTTTCCTGGTACAGCAGTCAGCTTTAGCCTACTTCAAACAGCAGGTTTGAGTTAACTTTACATCTGAGTACTTACAGCGTCAGATGTTTCTGATATATCTGCCCACGCTTAGAAAGCACCAGGTCCCCCCGTGACCGCAGGCACCCCTGATAAGCACCAGAGTCCTCCACCTTGGCAGCAGAAGAGCAGTGAAGGAGGGATGGGACCAGACATGCCATTTTGACTAGAAAGCACCGAAACAATCAATCCTTAGCCTTGCAGTAATTTAAACACCAATTGAGCACAGCTAACAGCTCCTATTTGTGGGCCAGGCAGGAGGAACAAACAGCAGAAAGCCCAGGGGAGCGGACTGCCTCCCCCAGAAGTTTTTGGCACCAGTAACTAGCAACCCCCAAGCAGGCAAGCAGGTTGGGTGAGCTACGAGTGACTCAGGAGGCGACAGGGGCTGCTGCTACCTGCCTTTGGGTTCATTCGGGCATGGCCAGCATTCGCCACCTTCAACCCATTCAAACAGCCTGACAAGCAAAGCTCGGTTCAGAGCTCTGACGCCACCCATCCTTAACTGCTCCCATCAAAAACGGCTTCACCATTACATGGAAACTGATGTGTACGTATACACAGGTGTGCGTGCACACAAGCTCCCGTAGATACAAAGCAATTACACTCCAGTCCTGAAGGAGGAACATATATGCTTACTACAACAGATCACAAGTGATTGTCTGAAGTGTTTTCCAGCTTAAGAGGACGAAAGGAGGCACACCTTTTTGCTGCCAGCATTATGTCAACTTGCATTCTGTCACTGCAGTTTGGGCCATCTTTTCCTGCTGGTTCACTGTTACCTGTAGCACGGCCAGGACTCACAGGAAAACTGGAATTCCATATGCCCCTCTCCCTGTAAGTGCTCCTTTCAGAAAGTTTCAGACAACCAGCTCGTAAGTCAGCAACTCCTAAGTCAGTCAGACCACCAGTAGATTTCGAGTCAGTGGAGATGGATAAAAGCAGTGATTTCCCCTTCCCATGGTGACCTATAGCACCACAAAAACAAACTGTAAGTAATAAAAAGCGAAACCGATGCATGGAGAGAAATGCACAGAAGAATTACAGGTGCCATCATGTAGCTGAGATCTAAAGGGGTTGTAGGGACAGCACGTGGTTTGGTTGATCTAATCGTTGCTGCAATCGTTAGGAGGGGCTGGAGGAGGAGGTAAGGGAAGCCTTCTCCCCAGCCATGTACCAGCCAACCCACCCTCCTCCCAAGCTTTGCTCAGAAACAAGACAACAGCCCTTCAGGGAAGCCTGGCTGGGGCAAGCAAACCAACAGGGTCTGGGCTGCAGACAGCAGGTGGCCCTGGCTGCTGGGGGAAGGTGCGGAGCGTCCGGCTGACAACAGCCTCTCCGGGAGCCCTCCCAGGCAGTGCCAAGGCTTGCCAGCTCACGCCTGCCCACTGCGGGAGAACAGGCATTTCCAGGCCCCGGCCCCGTCACCCAGGCTCAGCTGACGCATTTGGATACACACCTTTTGATGTGGGCTTCCTCTGAAGGTGCGCAAGCCAACTTATATAAATGTTAATTCTCTCCTGCACTAAGCGATTAGCAAAGACCTACCAAAACCTGTTTTCAGACAACCTAGTGTATTCTGCCCAAAATGGGCTGGAGACAACCAGCCCAGCCATCAAGCTGGCCAACTGGAAGGGAAGTCACTTCCAGGAGACTGAAGAAGCGGCCATCAGCTAATCTCTGTAGCTGGAGTGGGCACACATTTACCCTCCCCTTCTCAGCTGAGATACCGTGAGAATGGCCCGTTTTAATTCCAGCATCAGCAGGAAAAATCCCAGCAACTTTACAGGGAGTCCACAGGTTCTCCCAAATATGCCGCTGAGATGTGGAGACCCTGCCACAGAGCACCAAGGAGAAAGATCCCCCACAATGTGGCACAGTCCACTACAGGACAGTACCTCCTCAGTGGTGAAAGGAGGGGAGAAGGACTCCCATCAGACACAAGCCAAGTCTGCATCCTGTATAAAGGTATACTTATCAACCCTAATTAGCAGCCTGGGCTTCTCACACCCTGGCACACCTGCTAATTAGCACACAAGTTAATATAATTTTAACAATGGATTATCACTTTGGGGAGAAAAATGGTTGGGAGTCACTTCAGAACAGTGACGCACCCTGAGCACAGCAGCAACATAAAATATGAAGAGTATTAACCATGCTTGCACAGGGCTACACCGACTGTATCTTTTCAACTACAGCTTACTTTACAAAGCCAAGGTGCTTCAAAAATTCATGCTTGTATCTGTCTAATTTTCCACCTGCACAAACAGATGTCCTTGGAGAAGTGTCCTGTCTCCATCCTCCAGACAACAGGAGCCGCTCAGGTCTTTCTTCAAGTCCTTATAGCCATGGTGGAGTCCCTAACAGTCCCAGCCACCGTGATTATTGCCTGCTTTTGCTCGAGCAGGTTTCAGGACATGACTTAGGGCCTAGCAGGCAGTTATCTGCCAGGAAGGACCCCATGGGAACACCAAGGTGCTAATGCCCAACACCCAGTTTTGGTGCTACTCCAAATGTCCTACAACCACAGAGCAATTGGGCAGGGCAGGAGGGCACCCCAGCACGTAACTGACATGTGGTCCTTTTTCACATAACACTCTAAACTACAGCGCTATAAATGCAACGTGGGCTTCAACGTTCAAGCTGACTCTTGCAATCACTATGGGTGATGTGACCAAGCCATGCACTGGCTTTCACCCCTCTGATCCCCCTCCTGTGGAAGCAACATCCACACTTGTGCCTGTGCAGCCTCATGCATCTGGCAGGAGGGACGGTGATCAAGAATACTGGTAAGACAAAGGGTTGTCTCTGTGTAGATGGGATACAATTTGGCTCGAGCCATCTTATATTCAAGGATAAGCTGAGGAAGAAGCTCTCATTTGGCTGCATTATTTTTTTTTTCTTTTTGAGCCTTGACTTTTAAACTGGATCTCTGTGATGTAGAAACTCAGAAGCAGGCACCACTGGAAAACCATCATAGTGCCACCAGAATCACTTTTACTCCCTCAAATTGATGTTTAACCTGCCTTCACCTTGCCCAATAAAAACCTGCAAATGAGCCCTTGACAATTTAAGAATGTTAACACCATGAAAAATTATACTCGATTGAATATATCCATACTCCCTGTTATCAGAAAGATTTTCTCAGCCTCATGTTTCTATTTGGGATTAGGAAGGGAGCTATGAAAGACAGGTATTGTTCAGGGCCAAATAGTTCCCTTTCAGCCTCTACAAAAGTAAGCTAATGAACTACAGGCTTTTTTTTTTTCCTCTTTGGAGAGGTCAGCAGATTTATCAACTCATGGGAAAACTGATCCCCGTTGTTACACTGCAAGGGTAGTTGAAAGAGGTTTCTAATGAGCTACAGGGAGTGGGTGCTGGCAATGAGCCAGTGAAACCCAGAGGAGCGACAAAAGAGGCATAAACCACCTCTGGAGCAAGCAGAAGTTAAAATTTAAGGCTCGCGTTTCACTGCACTGGTTGTGGCTGGCAGTTCTTGCACCGACTCCAAGGCACGTACTCCAGGCACCTTACTTGCAGATGCTGGGCGCACATAACTTCACGGGCAAAGGTAGAGCTCCTTCTCCTTATTGGGACCATCCAGTGCACACAGGTAAAATACACACAGCTGCATACACAGGATTCACACAGAATCATAGAATGGTTTAGGTTGGAAGGGAACCTAAAGGACATCTAGTTCCACCCCCCGCTACCATGAGCCTCCCACTAGACCAGATTGCTCAAAGCCCAGCCTGATCTCGAAAATATGTAGGGATGGGGCATCTGCAACTTCTATATATCTATATATACTTCTATAACTTCTCATATCTATATAAGAGGCCTGCTTCTAGTCATCTAACCTCAAGAAAAAACCCTCAATAGTGAAGCTCTTTTGGGAAAGCACAGAAGCACGCACGCACACACACCAAAGTCACTAAGAGCTTCCGCACCTCCCCAGCACCCAGATGGTTTTATAGAGTCATCTGGCTGTTTGTGGTGGCCCTAACCCAGCTCTCCACAACTGGGGAAGTGAGTACTGCTGTGACACTCCACGTTGCACAAGCCTTGCAGCAGTGCCCACAAGCCTGGCGCAATGATTAGGCAGAGTTTAACAAAACAAGGGACTCCTTCCTTTTTCAATGAAAAGGCTCAAGGAAGAACATTTTATTCAAGACCACTAATCCAAACACCTCCTCTCGTTTCTTTGAAAGAAACTAGGTGGTAGCTGCTGTCATTTTCATGCTGCATTCTGACACACTTCCACCACATCCTTGCCAATAGTTTTAATTTCAATGGAAAAATCAACTCAAAATGAGAGTGACAAGCTGTACGCTGATGATGATGCTGTCAAATGATGGATATCGTAGGTTTACATTAGCTGTCAAAATTTCTCAGCACTAAAAATAGGTATCACAAGCTTTTGGATTCACTGCATTGAAGTATTAAACACACAGGATATTCACACCTTCAAGAGAGCCTAAAGCCACTCAAAATCAGGTAAAACCACCAATGTGTGACATACAATATGAAATACAGCAGCAATAAATAGGATGCAAACATATGTAAAGGAAAGAAGAAAAAAAAAAAAACATAGAGAAGACAGAAAGTCATTCATCCTGTTATCTCAGCTCTTGGTCCAGATCCCACTGAACAGGAGGGCAGAGATGCTCTTGTGGCAGCTCTTCCTTTCCTTCCTGCCATCCCTTGCCTGCCCCAGGTCAGCAACAAAGGCCCCAGAGCCACGAGGCTGGAGAAGGATGGGAAAGCCCAGGAAAAGCAAGTACATTGCCAGAGGGCTGACATTTCCATTCAAGGGATGACTTCTCCCCAAGCAGTAACCCGCCAACAGACACTAGCCAGGCAGCAGGCTGCCAAAGGGGACATTGTTTTTATGGGTAAGATGACATAGGAGGAGATGGGGGGAAACAGAAACCATTTGCAAACCAAATCCAGCTTGCTTTTTCACTGAGATGACTAGCACAGGCATAGTTGTCCCTATATTAGGCCAATATTTATAGCAGAAAGAAAATGAAGCATCATAAGGAATTACTAATTAGATGTTATCATAACACTGTGTAGAACTGAAGCAGCACTCCAATGTGCTTTATTACTCCAATGACTAAATTAACTTTCCACAACACCCCTGTGAGGCAAGTATTATCCCCACCTTCTGCATGGCCAAGCAGAGAGTGAGCAGTTTGCTCACGGCCACAGTCCTTAAGCAGAGGCAGGATTAACTACAACTAATGGCCTGGTCCCCTGTCACCAACACCTGATCCAGGCATAGCCTGCTCACCTAGGGTGAAATCCTGACTCCAAACACACTTGTGTTAACCTAGCCGGAGGACCTGAGCTGCTGTATTTATTTTTATGCCAAATGGTGAGGAGAGAAGAGATACCGGTCACAGCACAGGCACAACTCCTTTCACTCTAGGGATAAATTTCAGCTTAGACCACCACAAGATCAAGACTCAGACTCTTCCCTTGCTCTCAGAAGGAGAGGGACAGATAACATGCCAAAGCCCAAAAGTTCTTCAGTAGCTCAGTCTCCCCTGGTTCTTCCCAAAGGAGACACCTCACAGCTGACAGATAAACTTCTTTACAGCCACAGAGCTGGGGAAGGCCAGGCGGCAGAAGCTGCACTGGTCACAGATGGACCCCCACTACCCTCCTCCACCCCTCCCACCCTGCGCAAGACTGCAGTCCATGGCTCTGCCATCCTTTCCTTAGAGCTGGAGCAGCATTGCAGGCAGGGACAGCAGTGCCTGTCTCTCTAGCACTCACCTGCCTGTTGGGTGGAGAAAGGCTGACCATGAGCACATGCAGGTGAGTTCTCATGGGCTCCTAGTGTTGGAGGCAGGAACTGGGAGGGAAAAGCCCCTCTATCTCTAACAGATCCAAAGTAAACAACTCTGAGCAACCACCCTGTTCCAGATTTAGCAAAATGAGTGTGCAGTTGCAAGCACAGGTTAAAAGTGTCTGCTAACTCCACCAGCACAACAGAAAGCACCCTTCCAGAAACTCCTCTGCCTGGGAAGCACTTCTCTGTGCATCGAACTCTCAGCTTTTACCTGAGCAAGTGGGCTACTACAAGTGCCCTTCCTCCCTCTCTCCCATGCTGAAGTTTATTTTGAAGGAGAAGGCTACAGCAGTGTCAATACCATCTGCACACACCCCCTCACGTCACTGCCACCTCCACCCTCATAATGCAGGGGTGACTGACCCACCTATAGCTGCATCACTTTCTCAATAGGTCACCATCAAGTGGTAGGAATGGACAAATCAGGGAAAGAAGCAATCTTGCTGACAAAATGGACAAGAGAATCAAGCTTCATAAAGGTGGATGCATGCACTCTGCTTCCCCTAAATCTTCACAAAAGCACACAATGAAATCAAGGATGCTCTTGCACAGATGCCTGCACAGTCCAAAGTGAACTTTGGGAACAAGACTGACCCAGAAAGCTCCTGTCGTAAGCCCTTAAGTTGTCTTCCCACCACCAGCCACTCTGCAGACCAGACCACTAGGCAGATCCAGGCTAATGGCACCAATTCCTATTGACTGGTCCTCCCCATGAAGTATTCTGAGACCCCCACAGAAAGAAAGAGTACAGAAACATACACTGCTGCTATTGCTTTCTGTCAGATGCGTGTTAAGAAAGTATGTATATGGGGCTTTGAGCAACCTGGTCTAGTGGGTGGTGTCCCTGCCTGTGGCAGGGGTGTTGGAACTCAATGATCTTTAAGGTCCCTTCCAACTCTAACCATTCTATGATTCTATGCAAACCTGCTTCTACTTTAGGTGTGCTGCAGAAAAATAAAAGTTGCTGGTTGACTGCGCACGTTCTCATTTTTAGAAAACAAGTTCCAATCTATTTCTTCTCTATTTTTATTTTTTTTTCCCAAAAAAATCTTTACAGGCAGACGGTAAACTAATTCCCCTCAATGTCACCTCAATGAAAAGAATCACTGACCTGATTTCAACCTCCCCAGACCAGAGCATGACAAGGAAATCAAACCTTTCAGTTAATATCTCACTCCAGGGAAGGCCTGACCCAAAGCCCTTTGACATGAGCAGAGATTTTGGCTTCAAGTTCTGCCCAGAGGGCTACCACCACTGACTTTCACTGACTAGGTGATAAACACTACAGCTGGCAGACAGGGCTTGCACAATTGTACTTGCCATCCCCCAGAGGTCTCAGAGATTTAAGTAGATACGGCCCTGTGGTTTATGCCTCAGTGCTTTTCCTTTTTCCCCTCTTCCATTAACTTGCTCTAGCTACTTCAGAGGTCTTTTTCCCTTTTAAAAAAAACCCATACCAAGTTATTCCATTGAAATACAAACACTATTTAATCTGAAAGTACGTGCTATTTTTCTACTTATTTATACTCTCCTCATTCAATACCAGGACACATCATCTCACATAACTGTATTACCATCTCCTTGTTTACCAGTTCTGTGCTCCTCATAAAAGGCAAATCTTTAATTTCAAGGCATAGTTTTTGTCCATCTATGGCCTATTGGTGGTGCCCATGCCAAGTCTGAGTATACCATGTTACAGTGGTCATGAAGTGAAACATTGACAGTTTTATCTGGATATACAGCTATCGTCTCCACGAAGATGCTCAATGTGAAAAGCATAGCAGGATCATGTTTTCCAGAGAGGCTGTGCAGGCTTCATCCTTGGAGGTTTTCCAAGGCCTGCCTGGAAAACAGCCCTGAAAAGTCATGTCTGGTCTCAGAGCTGGCCCTGCTTTGGGGAGGGGGCTGGACCAGAGACCCCTACATGTCCCTTCCCACCTCATTGATGCTAGGCATCCTCCCAAACAATCATCAGTCAGGTTCTCAGTACCATGCCTGGCGGAGGGCAAATACACATCAAGTAGAGATGAGCCTTTCATCAGTGCTGGGTCCACCCAGATATTCTGCTTTGAAGCTACCTCACAGCTTGTGGAAAGGTTTGATCCAGTCTATGAATCAGTCATGCCTATGACCATGAGAGATGGGTCCTGCTCCTTCCACACTGGCTGCCAAACATACCTACCAACATAGGTCTAGGGCCAACCACAGCACCCCCAACCTGTTTCAGTCCAGTGGAGCTGCAGACACACTTAAGCAAGCAGGTCTCTCCTAAACTGGATGATTGTGAATGCCAAAATGGTGCAAGCACTTAGGAAAACAGTTTCACCAGCAAACCTGAAAGCCAGTGACTGCCAACAGAGGTCTTTAGTACT
This sequence comes from Pedionomus torquatus, assembly GCA_013398155.1. Taxonomy (NCBI): domain Eukaryota; kingdom Metazoa; phylum Chordata; class Aves; order Charadriiformes; family Pedionomidae; genus Pedionomus; species Pedionomus torquatus. The sequence goes on along the minus strand of VZRU01007205.1, from coordinate 87,066 downwards.
ACCTGGTGGCAGCAGGATGGCAACCTCCTGTGAATCCCTAGCAGTTTGCAAAGCACACCTCTATCTACACCCTCATTTTCAACCCTACATCAGATAAAATCTGGGGAGATTTCTGTTTATAGCTTGGAGGCCAAGAGCCAAGCATAGCAGAGGCATGTTAAAATAGGATAGTATTGAGAAATGCACTAGTGCATATTGCTTTGAAAAGCATCAAACTTACAGGAAATTGTTCATACTCCCTTTATTAAGGAAACTGAGAAGCATGACCAGGAAACATTGTTAAAAAGTTGGCTCTTTTTTATGGTTAGCCAGGAAGGACAGGAAGTGCAGAACAAGAGCAGGACGAAAGCAGAAAGCAACTGGGAATGTCTTCTCTGAATTGCAGTCTAAAGCCTTTGGCTTTCTTTTGCTACCAATAAATTTAAAAGAAAATAAAGAGTCTCCAAATCTTGTCCCAAACTACTATCTGGAAGAAGGTCACAGCTTGTTATGGGCAAGGCAGGCAAAAAATACATAGTTCACGGCACTCCAATAATGGCCCCACTCCTGTGAGCCCACTCCCAAGTGTTTGCAAACTAGTGCGAATACTGACAGATAATACATCCATCAGCATACATTCATGGTGCTACATACTCCTTGCCACTTTCCCATGCCTTTATACTTGCACAAATGTGGTTTTGTGCATAATTTCTCTTAAGTGATCCCTGAGACTAAGAGTTCATAGGCAGAGCTCAAGGAAAGAGAGGTGGTCTCTTTTACTGGCACAAGCCTCATACTCTGAAAATCATAATTGTTCTAGAATTGCTGACTAATTTTCCTTATTTGTACTTTTTCCCTCCTTTTTAAAGTCCCTCCTGTTCCTTTTATTTCTTATGAGACTTTTCAGTATTTGTCTTTTACTTAAACCTTAAAGCCTGACTTGTGCTTAAACACAGCACTTGGGAGGTAGACCCCAAAGCTGCCTGCTGTCACTATTCCAACTGTAAGAAGCTCTGGGAGATCCCTGTCTGCACAAGTCTGTGTGACCAAAGTTATTTCTCCCCTATTCAATCCCAACCCATCTCCTAAACAAACAAAAACAATTACTACATAGTGGGATGGGATAGCTGCATGATGCAAATAGTGGTGGCTATACATTAAAGTGGCAACACATAGGAAAGCAGCAGGGACAACATAGAAATATGTTGCAGAGCAATAAAATAGTTTAGTTGCATTAATTGCACACAAGCAGTAATCAGAGACTGTATGCTTAAATATGTCAAGAACGCCGCACTCAGTACCTTGAAGAAATTGCTTCTATCAGTTGGCCCACTTCCCTGACTGTAGCTGCACTCAGAGAGAACTCTTCAAATTTAGATGACCACGTTCCACATTTCAGGGTTCTGAAAAAAACAACTGAGCTATCTGGAGACCAGCCAAGGTCAGATCAGCTGAAGTAGGGCCAGCACAGAAGGCGTAAGCATCGATCTTCTCACCCACTTCAATGACACAGTCAGCCGCAGGAATAGGGGGCCTCCTACACCAGCAATGGATGAAAAGTCCTGGACAGACTTCTGCAAAAGCAGAACAAAAAGCACAGAAGGCCTCAGGTCTCCTGCACTCTTCCCATTAGGTGATTCTGCAGCATGAGTGATCCAGAGGCCCTCCAGAGAGATGCCTCCTTTTCAGTCTCCACCCCACTCTCATCATGCCTCCTGGGATATCATCTTGCAGGACACAAGTGAAGAAGCTGTAAAACCCACAGAAAAAAAACAAACAAACAAAAAAAAAAAAACCACACACACAAAAAAAAAACCCAAACAAAAAAAAACAACACACAAAACCCAATAAAGAAGGGTTAATCAATGATGTCTATTTCTGACTGGGCTTTGGAGTAAAGAATGTTAATGACATGGATTGCTGAGGCCATGAGAGCACTAAATAGGTTCCAAGACACCTCCTTTCTCCTCAAACTTCCTCAAAAATGACAGAATCGGATGATGCAGAAGGGCAGAGACCAAAGAGCAGGGAGGCTGAGCTCTGCATGCCTTATTAAAAGGGAAAAGGAAGGGTGGACCTCCAAGGGATCACATGTTTATGCAGTAATAACAACACTCAAGAAATTGTTCATTGCAAACAGCATATAGACAACAATTCAGAAGCAGGGTGCACTACTGCATTCAGAGAGACACCCGTGTCAGAAACAGGGTGCTGTGAGCAGTGGATGGGCAAACTGCAGAACAAGTAGCAGCCCCTCATGGGCAGGAGCCCTTTCCATGGCAGCTCAGTGCCTAAGATCTCCAGGCAATACCAGGAGAATCAGGAAGGATTGGTCCAAAGTACATTGTAGAGAGGTCCAAGCTTTGCAAAATGTATCATTAAACTGTTTCTCTCTATTCAGACAGTCTTCAGCAGACTCCAAAAGCGCTGGAAAGTGGCTGGCTACCCAGCACTGGGATAAATTGTCCCAATGCACTAGCAAGGAGAGATTGCAGGTGGTGGTAGGAAGCACCAAGCTGCAAGAGAAGTTTCCCCTTTATGTCAAAGCCTCTGAGGGGCATCACTGATGAATGTGGATCTGCACAAGAGGAAATCTTATTGAAGCTGTGCTCTATGGGCTGCCAGTGACCTTCACTTCTGCTCACTCTTATTAAACAAGATGCAGCAAAGGCTTTCAGGCAGCCTCAGAAACTGCTCGGCATTCCTCAGCAAAAGACTTAGCCATGGGGTTGACTGTAGATGCATTAAAAACACCCTTGATTTTAACCAGAGCTCCAGTACCTGCTTAAAGCTGATCACCAGGCTTACAGGTTTTGCTACATAGGAGGAGCAAATAGTGACCTATCTTCAACAAGCTCTAAAAGCTGGGGAGACTGCTGCTAACTAGCTCTGTGGTGGAGGTGAGCAGTCAGAGGTCCCGCAAAATAATGAACACGTCAAAGGAAAAGTAGGTGGCTGTATCCACCCTAGTGCCTTTCAGTTCATCACACTAAACTTTATTAACTGAAATAAGGATTTGCACCAGCCACAGCACACCTTCACTGATTAAGTCAGCTAGAGCTGTAAGTAAAAGACAGCAAGATCTCTTATGCAGCTTTATTAAATACAGCATGTCCTGGCTGGGCTTTCATTTAAAATCAATGTATTCAGGTGCTACTATGGCTTTGGCTGTAATTTTTCATGTCATCTGAGACACCCCTTTCCCACCAAGATGGAAGGGATGTGCGTTGTTGGCCAACAGCACCTCCAGGCAGACACCTGCCCCCTGTCCCTGCCTTTCCTTGTCCCCCACACTTAAACAATTCCATATCAGAGCTGCCACATCTTGCCAACGTGTTCCCACCTCTAGACAGCCACCAGCCCTCTTCTAGCCCCACAGCTCAGAAAAATACAGCTGGGCAAAACACCACCTTTTTATTTTCTGGCCATTTTGGCTCCCTTAACTTACTGTGCAATGAGGAAAGCACCTGTGCTGATGCAAAGAGGGGAGCAGGAACACGTAGCCCTGATTAAAAGGATAGCTTAAGCTCAGAGCCATTTCTCCACCACTCAGCAGTGGAGCACGGCAGGGAAACAGGGCCAGCTTACAGCTAGCCAGGCAAACTATACACGGCTGGATATGCTGGATCAGTACCTTGGTCTAATTCATGACTACACTGGCAATGCAGCTGTGTGTCAGGGCAGGATGCCCCAAGCTGGAAATGATGAAAATGAAAGGCTGGTTTTTTGAATGGTTAAAAAACCCAAGCCATACACAAGCATGAAAACACCATACACTTTGTCCATACACTATTCCCCACCCCCCAAAAATGTAATTAACTTTAGGGTTTCTCATGAAAGATGTAATAGGCTTCAGAGCAGCAACCCCTTCGGCATTAGTCAACATTTGATATGATAGAATGGGAAAGAAAGGAAGAAGAGTGAAGAGGAGACATTTCATGTTTCTCTCTCTTTTTTTTTCAGTCTATCCCGAATAAAGGTCTGTGCATCTCTTTATAACATAAATGTCAGCCTTGCAGTGGATTGGAACCTCGGGATTACTGCACTGCCAGAATTAACATATTAGACATAAAGAAACATAACATTTCATTATCCATTGTAAACTGAATGCGCTTTCACCCTAGGGAAACTAGAAATATCAGCCAATTTCACTATCATTTTCTGTTAACTGACTGTTCTGTCATGTATTCACATACTGACACATTCAGTTTGATCATGTATCAGTCCTCTAGTTTCATTCTTCTTTCTCTACAATGCTGACATTTTTTTACTTTTTTTTTTTTTCTGTTTTTGTTTCTATGAAGGTACCACACTACAAAAACATTTCGCTGGGAAAAAAACCAACCAATTTAGCCTGAAACAAACAAAATGGATCATATTTGTCAAGCTGAAAACACACCAGATGGAACCTATCCTGATGTCTGAAATAAATGTAGATAGGAACATGGAGGTAAGAATACCTCGGACACAACAAGCAAAGCTTCAACTCATTTATGGGCATGCTAGGGTATATGGTCAAAAGTGAGGCATGAACGAAAAGAATCTGTTCCGTTCTGGGGTTTAAACTCCCTGTATTTTCCCTGCCCACTATTAGGCTGCCTGCAAACTCAAAGATTTGCATAAACCACAGATTTTGTCTGTCTCTTTGAAAGGTCAAAAATTAGAAGCAGCACAAACAAACACACATGACAAATACGCCAGCTGGCAGCAATTTGGAGTGACCACATGGAGAAAGCGTGGAGAAGAATAAGGGCAGGAGAGGAGCTTTTAAAAGCTTGGGTCATACATACATTGCAAGTTACAGGGTGCCTCAGGGGAATTTTTTTATTTAATCAGTTTTGTATCTTTGCAAAGATTAGTGACCAACTACCCAAATTTAGTGCTGTCATATTTCTATAAACATTTCTGAATATACTTTCTTTGATAAAACATGCAGCTGCTGACATGATTTTGCGTATAAACATTTCACTATGTATTACATTGCGTATTTCAAAAGAGGCTTAACATTTTTATTTCTAAGAGACCACTCGTCCTCCTCTGCAGGCTATGGAGCATTGCCCTAGTGCAGAGAAACAAAGGGACAAGTAAGCAAAACAGAAGGAGGGTGGGCAGGAGCTGCAGATACAACAGTAAAAAAGTCCTTACCAAAACCACTTCACAGTCGTTACTCACATGAGGGTGTTACGGAAGTAAGTAGGAAGGTAGGGAAACATTTGTTGTCCCTCGTAGCTTCTGGAAGAGAAAGATTAGGAGGTCAACTTCAAACATCAAGCCAGATGCACACAGCTGGTGTTAATCTGCATAACCCTCATTACCTGCAACAGACCTCTGCCAAACTATGGCAGCCAAAGAAAGAGCTGGCCAGATTTTTATTACTAACATCACTTTGACCTGTTAATGCAGGGGAGGAAATAATTCAAATCCAAATTGCTTCTCACTATTTGTTGCCGTTTATATTTTGTCAGAGCCACAAAACCCAGTTAAGACAGTTTCTCTTTGGTTTGCAGCCGGTCAGCTCCAGGCACTCAGGGCTACAGTATCTGGGGCTGCCAGTCCTGCAGGGAACATTTACTTGTTTAAAAGCAACTCTTTCCACTGGACTTGGACTTAGCTAATTGTACCATTTCTATTGATCTTGAGTCTTATAAAAAGCTTGGCTGCAGATTGCATGCTGTCAGCAAAATGACGCTCGAGGGCCAAATTTGGTTTAGTCTGGCTCTCACAAACAATAAATGGGAAGCATTGGCATAGGCTTAAGGTAGTAAAACAGAATGCATTTAAAAAATAAATCTCCAGAATGCCTGTCCAACTCAAGTAGTAAAAGGTCACTTATCCCCAGCAAGTATCATCACCACATACTGTTCAGAGGTAGGAAACTTGAGTTGATTGACAACTCCCTGAGCACAGTCCGATTGAGATTTTTTACAGCTCTTCTTCCCAACCACCCCTTCTCACATCACCTCAAAAATACAGGTTTGTGGAAGGGAGAGCTTGCTGATAGCTCATTATTTAAAACAGTTGTTTTCCTACAACAAGAAAATGGGAAGAGGAGAGCTTCCCATTGCCACTTGACCTGCCACAAAGCACTGAGCCCTTTCAAAACCCTCGCAGGCTTTAAGCGCTGAGATGATGTAACATCATCAGACATCTGCCAAATAAATAAGCAAGCTTGAACGTGTCTCCCTCTAAACCTGCAAAGCAATTTTCATCCCAGTACAGGAACTTGTACTGGGGTTTAATACTCTGTTCAATATATCCCCTTCCACAAAGAAAATCTGTGCCCGCTGCTACAGGAACATGCTTAATCCCTGTAAGCAGATGTCAGCCTCCAAAGCTGAGAAAATGACTTTGTTCTTTAGGATGAGGGAATTTAAAATGCAAGAAGTTGAAATGCCCTGATGAGTTTGGTAACTTAAACCCCAAGAGGAAGCACCTGCTTTCTGAATAGCTGCCCAATTAAAAGCCCGCTGCTGTTTTACGCATCCATAATTCAACGTGAACGGTCTTTTGCTAGTTGACAGTGTATCAGCTACGGTCGAAGAATGACGCAGCTGAAAAAGAGAGGAGGGAGCTGCTGAGAGCAAATGGCCAGAATCCTGCAGCATCACCCCACGCAATAGCTCTCACATGAAAACTTCCAGGCTGAGGTTGCTCTGCAAGGGGCCATCAAACTCCACGCAAGCTCCACCAACCACCCTGGAGGGACACCAGTTCACCCTAGTGGTAGATTTGGGGCCCAGATCCATGTCTCTGATGTACAGCTACACCTTCCTTCTCCCAGCAACCCACTCACAGAAATAAAAGCTTTTCCTTTCACTATACAGCAGGTAAAGTGAGCCTCCAGTATGCTGCAGGTTAAAAAAAAGGCATCTTCCTATTTATTCACACCAGCACTGGCAGGGATGGGGAGGGGAAAATCAAAACCAAAAACACAAAAAGGGGATTTTCATCAAAACATCAACAAAAATAAAAGCCAAGAACACATGAGAAAGATCAGCCAGCCTGCGGGATTAGCAACTGCAACAACAAAAAGCCAGAAACGGTAGCAATCCCCTTAGCCAAGTTAGAAATAAAGCAGGCCAGCTTCTCGTAGCAGCCTGCTTGCCTGGAGCTAGAGCAGAGAAAGGAGCAGGACCGCATTAGACAGCAGCTTCAAATACTCAACCCAGGTCTTAATCTACCTACACGTCAGTGAAGAGGTGCTCCCGCTAATCGCTGGGCCAGGACAAAGTCATTCAGCCATTTACCAAAAAGTCTCTTCTACCTTGTGGTGGTTGTCGCTTTTTCTCAGCACAGACTCAGGGTTTTCAAGAAAGAATTTGGCACAGGGTTTTCAAGAAACAAGTGTAAACAGGCAGAAACTCAGCTAAAAACAGGGTCCTCACACTCGCCTTGTGAAGCAAGGAGGATTTGGCAGGAGAAGGACTGTATCTATAAGGACTTCAGACAGGACCTGACAGTAGATCAGCAACTTTTCCGGGAAATTTTATCTGCATTCATATGCATGTGCATGAAATATATCAGTTTGGAAGCCTTAAAACACACTGGCGTGAATCCTAATGATGGGCAGAACTGTTGCTCTGCCACGATTAAAATCTGTGTTGATACCCAGGGCTGGGCTGGGTGCTTCTCTGGTTTCCCACTGCCTCCAGAGGGGAGAGGCTGCTCTGGCCTTGGTCCAGTCCCCTGGTCGCCAGCAGGTTGGGAGACCTTCAGTCACCACGTGCTCAATGCAGATCGGCTCCTTGGGCACACTCACACCAAACACCGATGGCCCTCACGGAGCACATGTGCCTTCTCCCCCTCAACAAAAGCCAGCCCCTGCCCTACAATAGAAGGTTGCCCCAAAAGCAGGCATCTCCAACAAGAGGCACTTCCCTCCCTCGCCTGTCTAGGGGCTGAAGAGCACAAGTGACAGACATGTGGACACTGAGCCAGACCAAACTTGGACCAGGCTTCTATTCACCCAGGCCAGCAAGTCCCCAGGAGAAGCAGACCCTAGGTTTCCCAAAATAGACAGCAACAAGCAACAAAAAGACTTGTCCCTCTTCCCCATCCTTAAGCCCCTCTTGCAACAAAACCAGGGTTGGAGGCAGCCCTCACTGTGCCCATGGTCACCAGCCCCATCAGGAAGCAAATGTGCTGTGGGCAAAGGAGGAGGTGCTCTGTAATTAAACACTGCATCAAAACACACACATGTAAAGAGTAAAAGTAGAGATTAGGCAGACAAACTCAGCTCTGACATCTAAGTTTAGTTTGCTTAAAACCCTATCTTCTGTAACATGTATTTAACACAGAGGTCGGGATGCATAGTTTTTAACATGTCTTTTGAAAGGTCCACAGAAAAACAAATGAAACTATATTTTGAAAAAAACTTAAAATCTTATTATCATGTAAACTAACCAAAGTTCACCTAGATGATCTATAATCACTTTCCTTACCTGCATATTTTGTGTAAGAAAAATATTTGACAACTTACTACACTGAGGTCTGAGCATTCCTGTTTTCTCCCCCTAGGACTCCCCCAACCAGAACTCCAGCCTAATTGGGGATCCAATTTGTCTTATCTGCAAGATCTGCCTTTTCTTCTCTTTCGCTATTCTAGAAGCCCAGAGTGAAACCAAGTATCCCAAACAACTACTGTAAACCCCCAGTCCTTTTTTTCTGAGTTAGGAATGGCTATGACAGTATGGTATCAACATACAGTACTTATCCTTGAAAACATGTAACTCCAATTCAACAATCCTATTACTTATGCTCCTAGCATTTGTACAGAAGAGATTTAGCTCTTAGCTCTCCATTGCTTTATCTCTTTCCATGTTTGCCAGTGCAGAAATTGTTTCAGGCTATAGACAGGTCACATCTAAATTCTTCTCCAATCTCGCTGCAAATTTGGAAAAAAAAAAGCCACCATCACATAGCTTGCACTATCCTGTCAAGCTTCCTAGTTCAGCTTTTAATATCCACTACCCTGAAGCTGAGTGAAAAGAGCTGGTTATACTATCTCCTTAGCATCCCGTCTCTAAGTGATGCTATTGAGAAGACAACCTGTGCAATCAAGGGGTCTGGTTCAGTCCCCTCCTGAGGAGCACAGGGCAGAGGGAACCCGTGTGACACTCATAAGGATCAGGGTTGCTTCCAAAGTGATGGCAGTATGAGGCTGGCAAGCTAAAGGGCAAAGAGCCCATCTAGAGCAGAGCAGTCAGAAGGGGGGATCCCAAGAGTAGAGAAATGGCAAGAGAATGAAACGAGGGGAAAACAAGAAAAATTGACATGTGCACAGATAGAAAAAAAATCATCTTCTATATTTCAGTGACTTGCCCTAAGACTTGGGCCTGGGGGACTAAAGTGAAATCACACCAGCATACCACGCTGCTGGCACGGGGAAGTCACCCTGTCCTGCTCTCTTCTGGCTCAGATCCCCACAACCTATACATACTCTCACATTTCGGGCACTGCCAGCTGCCCATGACCCTATAGATGCCGAACACTGTTGGCACTGAGTGCACTGAGTGCCAACTCACTGCTTCTGTCAGCAAACTGAGCCGCCATCAAGCTGTCTCCATGGCTCAGCAACACACCCACCACTTGCATTAAAAAAAAAAAGAAAAAAAAGAAAAATTAGAAAACACTTCTGTTTCATTTATTCCAAGCACACTGTTCCTACAGATTTATCCTCCATGATTATATATACATTTTTCAGATTATCATCTCCTATCTCTAATACTGAAAACCTGTTTTAAAGCTGTTTTGCCATTCACCTGCCAGGGATATCCTCTCTCTTTCACTACAGTATCCCCTTCTGTGCTCTTGCCCAAGACCTGTTTCTTACCTCATCCCATTTTTTCCTGATATCACGCCTCCAACACATTCTTGACAACTCATAGTTTAGTCACCATTAGCAAGTCTAAACCCCAGCTATGCAGCATCTACCAGTGAGACATCTCTATCTCTGTGAGAACATCAGCCCGGCTTTCTAAATACGCAGCTCTCAGCAGGTCTGACGCTGCAGCCTAGGGACAGCCCACAGAGCAGGGAGCGCTCTCGAGAAACTTGCCCTTTATTTACAAGTATTAATGTAATAGCGGCACTTACAGGTACTTTTGACTCATCTTGCAGCAGCTCCACTCGAGGAGCACTAACTAGAACGTACACTGACAGGACATGGGATCTGCAAGGAGGTTTTGTTTGTGCTGATCACTCCATCAACTAACTACTGACAGCAATACTAAAACTGAAGGGCAGAAGATGTCACGTGGAATACACTTCCACCAAGATCATGAAAGGGACAGCATGACCCATTCCTACTGGCTCTTTTATGCTACCCAGGCATGGCTGTACTCACATGTCAGTCAAATCAAGCCATCTAAAAACACACCTGATGAAACCAGGTCATTTTTCAGCTACGTGGCCTGAGAGCACTTGTACATACACAAAGAAAGCAGTGGGAACATGAGGCCTAGCAAAAGAAGAGGTAGGGTAACACCATCCCCTTCAACAGCAGCTCAGTCCTGGAGCATTTAAAAAAAAAAAAAAAAAAAAATTAAGAAAAGAAAAAAATAATCATCCAGATGTTCAAGAAAGTAATTATTGCTTTTTTTCTGAAAAGTAAGCCAAGAGAAACAGGGAGCAGGCTGTAGTTGGCCCCAGCCACACTCCCTCAACACCAACACTGCTTAGAACTGTTTCTTCTGTGTTTTTCCCAACCAGCCTCTAAGGCAGATTGCTGGTTTTAGCACCCATGAGGAATATCCCATCTCGTCGCGCGAACATAGCATCGTGCTCCACAACCAGCCATTTCCCTTAACCAAGATCGACTTTCACTAACAACATCACCCTACCAAAAATTTAAAAGAGGGCTAGAAGGTGCCCAGGAGTAACCCCAGCCTCTTCTGCTGAACTGCATCTTCTCTCCACCCATGCAGCATCGTGAACTCCTTTAACTACGCTGTTTTGCTCTGTGCCTGCAGCTGGACCCCGAGGTGTGCCTCTTGCAGCCCCTCACCCTTGACCCACCACTTCCAACATCCGTTTCTCATCCTCTTCCTCTCCCCTTTTTATCTGGCACTTTCCCACCAGCCCACAAGCCCAGCCTTTGTCTTCTCCTCCCAGCAGTGCTGAACCCCCTTGCCCTTTCCCCACCCCTGCTCCCCCTGCCCCCCCGGGGCTATTAACTACACTGCGGTTTTCAAGCACTGTAAAGTTTAGGAACATATTAAAGTCTCAGGGAGGGGAAAAAATCCTAATAGATAGTCATTGAGTGTATGCCAAGCAGCTTTATTTAAAACACAGCTGACACCTGAATCCAGACATCAGCAATTGCAGATACAGTCCTTCTCTCAGCTGGCTGCTGACCACACATCACTGCTGTGCCCACTTTCCTCATGTCCTCCTCTACACCTCCCCAAGGTGCCAGCTCTTCACCATGTGCTTCACCTACGGCCCAGCTTGTCCCACGCTGCCTGCCCTCCTCATGGCTCCCACCAGCCATCACCCTTCCAGACGCCATTCCTCCAGCAGCCTTACACATGCCTGCATGACCCCAACTCTGAAGGGTCTCCAGGCAGTACCACAGCGTTGGGCAACCAGATGCCAGCAGCAGCTATAAACTCTTTCGCCAGATCCCTGCATCGTTACCACATCGCAACTGCAGCTCCTCCAGTGCTACCACAGGCACGCCACGCACGCTGAACTGAGAACACGTTTCCAGGGCAGAAGCAACACAGTGCCAAAGGGTCTCACCTGGGGGCACAGCAGTCTGTCATCAAAGGAGACCACAGCAAAAGAAGCCGAACATCTTAAGAGATACACTGTGACTTGAACTGAAGCATCACAGGCCTCAGGGAGAAAGTACCTGACACGCCGTGACTGCTGTCATGCAGAAGACCAGACTGGATCAGGGTCTTCGCCTTTGGTTTCTGTTCTGAAACAGAAATTCTCCAGAGCAAGAGCAGCCATTGCAGAAATGCCTCCTGGCTCAACAAGCTCATCTGTGCTCAGAGCAGCATGAGCTTGCCTGTAAAAGTACCTCCAGTGGTTCTTTTCTCAAAGGGTATTCCCAAGGATTCCCAGACAAAGAGCCACAGGTGCAAAGGATCGTCACCAGGTGCAGAGGATCACCACCAAACCTCCTCACATTTCTGTATTCTATATCAAATACATCAAAGAGGACAACCTCTCTGCTTGCATTTCTAGCTTTGCTTTCAGATCAGTCTCTCTGATGTTACTGTTTCTCTTTCATTACTACCTTTTTTTCCCCCCCACTGGTTCTGTCCACAGATCTGGCCTTCTATTATCTTGTGTACTACACTGCCAATATTATTTTCCCTGTGCCCACCCACCAGTCTTCCTTCAAACTCACTCTTTGCACCAGTTTCTCCATAGACACCTACTTCCAAGTTCATGTTATTGCTTTCCGTATGATAGGGCTGCAAGATCTAAGTTTTTACAGGACTGAGCACATCCCTTCCAGACCAAGGTGGCAAATAAATCCTCTCAAAACACACGCAACAGAATCAAACAAGGTGGCAATATACATGATGTTCCTGCACCAGATCACTGCTTATACGCGTACATACACACGCATAAAAATGCTTGCAAATGCTTTCTGAGAGGGAGGTGGAACCAGAGCACTCTTCTAACCTACACAATTCTACAGTTCTGTCATCTTTTTGCAAACAAACTAATAAAGACTAGATCTGGATACAGCACCGCTCACTTGACAGCATACAGCAGAGGTCTTCTCCCAGCTCTGCTGTAGCAACACAGTGTGACCTTTGCTGTGACATTTCACTTCTCAAAAAACCTCAATTCATTCCTAGTAATGCTGATATGACACCAAAGGTCTTCTGTTGCAATGCACCCAATAATCTACCAATGAAAACTGTGATGTAAATAAGTGGATAATGGAGACTGCGCTTAAGACTGAGGAACATCACTACAGTATGGCATATTATTGTATCACCTGAAAAGAAAAATCACCTCATAAATATAAACCAACAGTAAAAGTCTTCACTGCTCAGAAAATAGTTCATACTTCCCCTTCCCTTCAGTCCTCTTTGATAGGTAAGGAGAGCTGACTTATGTAAATATTCTATTTAAATGAGGCATTTTTGACAGCCATTTGGACAGTCTTCTGAGACGAGCTGGCCACGACCAGCAGTGCACAAACCAAAGACAGGCACGTGGGCTGGAGGCTGAGCCCGTTGGCCCCATCCCAGCAGCACACAGCCACAGGGACTGAGTGCAGCCACCAACATCAACGGCGGCACAGAGAGCCACAGTTGCCTCTTTGGAAGGCAAAGGTGTTGTTACCAAAAGACCTGGCAAACTGAATTCAGGAACCCCACTTGGCACCAGCTGAGATGTAAATAAGGACAAGGAGCTCTGAAATTCACTTTCCTGTAGGAAGCAAAATTTTACTATGGTAAAATTCACAAAATTGCAAGCTCTGTCCTTCCACCGATGTTCTCCAAAAGAGCAATTTTGCCCCTAGAAAGTGGGGCGCTCTTTGGTTAGCACCAGTAAGGGAGAGATGTTTAGTTTGATAATGTTACTGTCAGTGGGACTTTGAAATGTCACTCCCACACCTAGCAGATGCAGTTGGCTCACTCCTCATTTTAGAAAAATGTACCGAAGTTCCTTTTGCAATTGATGCAAAATATTTCACAGGGCTGGAGCTTTATTTTGAAAAAAAAAAAAAAAACAAAAAAAAAACCCCACACAACAGCAAAAAAACCCCAAACCCTCATTCTCTTTCAATTGAAAGGCACTTTAATTAATTCTCTTGAACATATTTAAACTGTTCTATCCTTTTTAAAGACGCTTTTGCAGGGACAAGAGATCTCCTTAAGTAAAATTCATATGGCACAGAGCTGAACTAAAATGCCCAAAACCAAAAGAGTGAGCTGATGTTTCAGCAAGGTGGATCCTCCAGCTATCATTATTCTTGGCGCTGACTGTGCCAAAACATACATCTGTGAATAACACTGGCAAGATGACCAAGACAAATGTTTGTATAATGGGAGCTTGAAAATGTAACTTGTTTTTAAACAAGCATGTAAGACAAATCACAACTAGAATGACAATATAAAAAACAAGTAAGAGGAGACACCAAAAATGTGTGGGATGAAGACGAGTTCCAATTAGTTTTCGTACCTTATCTTACAAGTGAGCTCACCTAAGAATTTGAGTTCCAAAACTAATCTATTCATTGAGTATCAATTTTCAACCCATATAAAAATTTTCCCTTAAACACCACAAACCCACCTGCACTCCTCACATCATCTTTACCTTCAAACTTTTTCCTCGTTTTTGGACAAGTGTGTCTGAAAGAAGAGGAAAGCCCTGTGGAACAGTCCCAAATTTACGGTACCTTGAATTCAGGATATATGAAAATATGAATGCGGAAAGAAAATTTTACTCCTGAGTTAACATTTCACTTGGAAATAAATTGTTGATTTTTATCCTGTGGCAACTAAATCTGCTCTCCCTGCAAGTCCTGACATTGAACTTCACAGAAATTGGACGAGGCTCCTAGGAAAACTACCATGACATTTTCTAAGGGCCCAGATCTATATACCCATATGCTGGTCTTTAACTTCATCAGCTAAACATTATGGATTTGTTTCTTAAGGTTGGAACATTATTTACCCTCTGTTCCACCATGCAAAGTTTAAAAGTGAACTCAATTGGTTTTGCTACTTGTCCTAAAACTAAGGGCATGAGCACTCTATCATCAGCATTAAATTCAGCTTGTTCTTAAAACTCATTACAGTTCTCAAATTGCTTTTCTGTTTTCACGAGGGGGAGTTGGTTGAATTTTCTTCCGTGAGAAAATTGGCTACATACAAATACATTAACCCATAAGCAGTCACCAGCACTTGGTAGAGAAAGGAACACAAACATATCCTGCACCAAATTCTGTGGTGTTGTTATCCTCCATTACACAAACACTTGGCAGGCTTCCATTATAAGATTTATGCACTAAAATTAGCTCTCACAATTGCAATCAATTGCAACAATCAAGTGCAAGTAATTAAAAAAAAAAAAAAATAAAAGTAAGGTGAGCATGGAAGGCAATGTTACAGCACTGCAGTGGTTTCCCTATTTATTTATAATTATGTCAAATACAGTATTTCTATCCATTGTTCATAAGGCTACAAGCACACAAACCTTAAGCTGAGTAATTTCTCAACAAGAAGCTTCCTTCTGTGATGCCCCAGAATATTTCCTTGTCATTTCATTTTTGGCACCCTCTCCCCACCCTGGGGAAGGAGGCTGGGAAGGGACCCTACAAATTCTCGAAAGCAGAAGATGCCCTCCACCCTGTCTCCTCACGCCCCAGCTTTATCCAGCACCTCTCAGGCTACTTCATATATGCGTGCACGCACCCCCTTTTCTTTGCCCATGTTTCTGAAGACAAGTGACCTGGATATCTCTGCTCTCTCCACCCTTCCTCACCCAGGACCCATGTGTATCACGCTAAGGGAGTGGAAGGTGGTGCTCCGCAGGACCCCCTCAGGACAACCCAGCTCTGGATCTACAGATTCTTCCTAGGGCTGAATCCCATCTCCAGTGCTGGTTGTTGAGGAGCAGAGCGCAGGGGCCTTCCAGAATGGGCAGGGAGGGATAGGTCCACAAAACAGCACCGGGACTGCCTGTCACCGTAACAACTTGCAGAGCGGGGATGTGCACACCAGCACTTTGAAAACATCAGCCTTATTTTCTCACAAAGGTGGGGCGGGGGTTTCAGAGGTAAAAGCTACCTTACCAACCAACAGCAAAGCATCAGAAATACTCCTCAGAATGATTCTCATGACTGTGAGTGACTTTAAGAGAACTACACACTGACTTGGTTGATATGAATTTTTTTTAATCATCCTCTTTGATACAGATGGTATATGCTGCATACGGTACGGTGCCAGAGCAGAACTCAGAGTTACTGGCAGCTTTGCACAGACTTTTTCCCCCCTTGGAACAACAACTCATGAAACTAGTAGTAAATGTTATAGTTTGGAACAAAAAGCAGATAATATATATAAACTTCTGGAAACTAAACACATATGGCAAGAATAAGCTAGAGAATATAGAATACTCTAGGGAACGCAAATAAAGAAAAAAGCCCTCTCTGTGTAATTCAGTGTAAACGCTACATGTGATTGTCTCTTCTCTCCTAAACACATACAAGCAAATCAACGTCTGGCATCCCACTTTAATCTAAGCAGTCCTCCATCTTCTAAACTAACAATGTATGTAACTTCTGGCCCCCAAGAACCTACGTCTTGCACATCATCACATATTCAAACTGAATAACCTGCTACTCTTTAATTCACTTCCACATCTTGGTGGTGTTTTTCTTTTTTCTTAAACAGGTCACAGCTGTCTTATAAAGGAATACAGATGAATAAAGAAGCATCTGGTATTAAAGGAACATTTTTGTTTTGCAGAGAGGAGTAAGAAAAGCTTGCACAGCACTGCTTGATCAAATCAGAACCAAAGCCCTCAGGTACTACCTATTTGTTTCCCTTCCTCAGTTCGTAACAGCAGATGCTTTTCTAACCCAGACCTATCACATTGAAGAAAAAAAAATGTGCATAAATTTATCATTCTTTGTATCATCTAAAAGCTATTTGTAGTGGAAAACATGAAACAAATTAAGCCAGTTTGGATACAACAGAGCGCCCACCAACACAATTTTAAGAATTTTCCATGGATGTCACTTGGCTTTTGTCCAAGCCTGTAATGTCATTTTTCACTGACATCCCTTTGTGCCATTAAATTCGGGTGCAAAATTCATATCAGGTAAAGCCAAAGACGCCTCTCAGCAAAGCATCCAGAGAAACAACTCACTCTTCAGCAAAGTCTACCATTAAAAAAAAAAAAAAAGCATATGGGCATGATTAAAAGTGGATTTAGGACCTTACTGGCTCATGTGACACTAAATAGAAGCTAGTATCTAGCACATCTTGCCTTTATTTTATTTTTTCATTGAATGCACCTGTTCTTCTCATTCAAAATGAGGGCTAGGTTGTTTAAGTAGCCAAGTTACTTTGCGAGCTATTTCCCTTTAGCACACAAGCAAGCCCAGGCAAGAGAAACCATCCCTCCAAAATACGGCTGCTCCCCAGAGACAGTGCAGAGTGAAATTTGTGGAGTAAATACACTCTGTGACTGCACATGAAGCCTCACACTTGTTGTTTCGGCACAGAGTATTCCATGATTGCTTCTCCCCCTGCCCCTGAAACGTATCTTGCAATGGCTTCCGCTATCAAAGTCTCATCACTTCAGTTTTTTCGCTCACAGACTAGAGCCTGCAGGTTCAAGTTCCTGCGCCCCTTCACCCCTCCAGGCACACCAGCTGGCATCACAAGAAGCTGCCAGTCATAAACAATACTGGAAAACAAAAGCAACTTTTTTAAATACATTTTTTTTTAATATGAAAAGTCTTTCAGTTAAGATATGAAAGTTTCAAAGTTTCTCTTCTTTTCAAAGAGGAGAAATCCCAGAAGACCTATCCATCCCACGGCCATTCACCTGAGAGAATCAGATGTGTCTTGCAGAGAAAAACAGGAACGTGAACTTGGACTCTCGTTTTCCAGCCAAGCCCCCCAGTCACTGCCAAGGCAATGCTCGTCATTCAAGTCCAGAATGGCTTCTTTACTCCCCCTCTAATCCAAATTCAGTTTTAAGCCCAAGCATAATGAGGACATCTCTGAATTCTTCAAGTTTTATAGGAGAGCATTTACATTTTTAGTGTCACTGCAATTAGAAGTTAGGCATGAAATGCAGGGGTGATGTCAAGCTATGTAAAATTCCTCACGTTGAGTTTGCATTAAGAGGAAAAACAGCTAGGGAAAAGTTTTTTTAAAAAAATGTTTGAGCTGTAAGGGATAGTTTTAAGCATGGCAAAAAAGAAGATGGCTGGAGGAAAGGAACTGGAGGAGAACTGAAGCTGATAAATTAGGAAAGGGGAATATAACAACACACCAGACTGCAGAATGCCTTCCAAAAGCAACAAAAAAAAAAGATAATCATCGCAAAAAGCATTGCCACAGCAGAAGATGATGAGCAGCCAAATACATCTCTAAATCCTCATGCTCCTGCAGTGCTATGGAAATGCAATGATATCCCAAATACTGGAGTTTTCTTAAATTGGAAAGATAGGGAAAAGAAAACAGCCACATTCCGAAAGTATCTTAAAATATTTCTTGTGTTGACTAGCACAAAGAAACAAATAGTGGCAGAGACTTATATAGCCCATGTTCCCAGAATGGAAAAGCCTCGTTAATTGGCCATCCCACTCCTCAGCCTAGGCAGCGTGCTGCCAAGCTGCTCCAAGTAGTGCGGGAAAGGTCCAAGGGCAGCCACTTAAGTAGATAACTTCAACATGGCATGGCCAACCCAAGCACTACACGTCTTTCAAGATCAGGTGCTCACTGAGGAGATGACTGTTCAGATAACAGGCTGTAAACAAAATCATACACATGGATACACAGAAGAAATACTTTGGCTTCAAAGGCACTTTTCTTCAGTGCGTAAACATTGCAGGAATTTCTCTTGTGTCTCAAATAACATTACTCTGCACACAAAGTCAAGTCCACTCATGCCACGGTCTATTTTTGTCCAACCATTAGAAACAAAACAACAGCCTTTAGTCGCTCAGAGAGACTGGCAGTACAACATCCTGAGATTCAGAGATGCTCTGCAATGATGGGATAGATTTTCAAAAATAGCTTATCTGGTTGCTAGGGCAAATTCTTGTAATGATACACACCATCCACCAAGCAAAATCTGGTTTGCTAGTCAGGAGAGGAGGAAAAATTAAGATGAGAGATGACTAACCAGGGTAACGTGAGAATGAAATGCCATGCTATATGGAAACATGGTTATGGATTCCGTCAAGACTCAGCTGAACTCCTACATGAAACACGCCTGCTTGTTTTGAGCCAACGGAGCCTAGATCACAGGCTTGAAAGAAATTTCAAAAGTTTGTACAAGGCATCCTGTTGCCCCCAAGGCAGGATTAACTATATCTAAACAGTACCTTATGCAGGGCATACCACTACTGAATCTCAAGCATTTGTTCATACAATTCTCTTATATCAATATTATTTGTCTTTTATACAAGGGAGCAAATGATGCAGATAGAAATGAAGCTGTTAGCCCTCAATTGCACACTAAGTCTCCCACAAAATTAGGAAATTATGCCAGATGTCCAAAAACCCACAAATAACTGATGGATCAGTTTACTAGGGGCTGTAATGCATGGATATCTTCTCCTTTCCAAAATTAGTGGAGCCTCATCTCACATCAACCTGTTGCACATCTGGATAGTCTTGCATATTTTACAAAAGGCCATGACAGTTTTCTATTCGAATTATATGCTTTCAGCTCAAGAGTGTCTTTTGAAAGTTAATGGGTAAGAATGGTAAAGAAAGGACAAAAAAGGAGGGCAGAGGAGTTATAAACTATTTTCCATTTTCTCCATGAACAGTGAAGAATGGAAACTTGCATGCTTATGTTAAAAAAAAAACCAGCTTTGGATGGTGCAAACTGGAAAAGGTTGTACAATTTATACCTTACTGCCATATCCCCTGGTCACTTTTGCACTGAACTCAACCGAGATAAAAAAGCGTGTACATGAAGTTTGGGAAGCCACCATGCACTTCTTGGTAGCTGAGCGCACTGTGTATGTCAGGAGAAAGCTTCTGTAATTAAAACAGTATCTCCCTTACAACTGGGAACAGAGTACATTTAATTAGGCTTCAAACTGTTGAGAAAAGGTTTATATAATAATCTCACTCAGGCCTCTCAGTCAAATGAACAGTGCCTACCCAAGGCTCAGTCAAACTTAAGCATACCTAGCTAGTAACAGGCAGTATTCCCAACACAGCCTGGCATTAAAACTGCATTAGTGTGTGCTTTTCCTCCATTTTGACTTCTGAAATAAAAAGATTCAAATCAATGAGAGATTTAAACACTGCAGAGACCATGAACCAAGTGAAATTCATTAAGCCACCCAACTTAAAGACTGCTGCTGTAATCTGTAGGAGCAATGCTAAGAGCAGAAGTGACCACCAAGACTGAAGCCAAAATCTCCGCGACAGGTGATGGCTGGACATCCAGCGGGGCAGACACCTCTGCTGCAGTCCCAGACACATTTCACAGGCCTCTAGTCAGCAAGGATTGTAGTTCTCTTCACTGGAATAACCACAAATATACCTGACACCAACCTGTCTTCCTGTGCCAGCACAGGGCAACCCCAGCCCCCTGCCTTTACGAAAGAGCAGTTTATAGATGAAGGTCGAAATCATTTGCCTTTGAGCTGCAGATTTCTCACACATACAGGTATGACAGAGACCCCTGCAAGGGTTGTCCCTGCCCATAGGATGGTACAGACCCAGAAGAAGGTACAGATGCAGAGCTCCAAGGGCCAGGCCAGCAGACTAGGCTAGGCAGCAAGCCCTACCCATTTCTACTGAAGATACAGAACTTCAATGCCACCCAGAGCTGAAGCGCCCACTCCTCCTTTTGCTTCTCCACTCAGGAAGCAAATTAGCCCTTACTCAATGGAGCATTTGGGCATGTAAAGATAAGGATATAGCTGAACTATTCAGAGCTCAAGCTCCAGCTTGAGCTTCAAACCCTTAACAACCACAGCACCTAACACAAGATTTTCACAGAGTCACAGGATTTTCATGGTTGGAAGGGACCTCTGAGATCGAGTCCAACCATACACACACAAAAAAAACTACAAAAAAAACCCAAACAACAAACACCCCACCACACACCCCCCACAAAACAAATTGAACCACACAAAACAAAATTGCCCAACCCAACAATCTTGGCCACTAGAATATACCCTGAAGTGCCAAGTCTACAAGTTTCTTAAATACCTCCAGGGATGGTGACTCCATCACCTCACTGGGTTTGTGTTCTTCCAGCTACCCCCCAAAAACCTCTTGAAAAGGGACTGTTTTATAAGTGGAATTTCCCTGGCCAGTCACAAAAACCTGGCAGTTCTCCATATCCCCAGTGCGCTCTGCTGTGTGAGCTCCAGCCGAGTCGCTGCAGGCAAAGCACAAGCAAGGGCAAGGTGCTCCCGAGATTCTGCAGCCATCCAAACACACTACTCAGGCCCCCTTAAGGACCATACTGTGCACGTGGGTACACACTTGCAGTGATTTAAGAAATGGCCTTGTTCACTTTAGGTAATGTTAAGGAGGCTAATGCTTCCAAATAACTCCATGTTGAAAAATGAAGCTTAAATGCTCTTGAAACCTAAGAACATGAAGAGAAAAACACATGTGCACGTGCTCCTAAGAAACCAAACAGATTTTCAAAACAGGATTTCTCTCACATGCTCCTAAAAGCAAGCTTTCTTATTTAAACCCTCATCAACTGAAAAGCAAAAACAAGACTTCAACAAATTTGTCCATATATATTCCCATTCTACACAGGTAAAAATATTTGCATAAAGTAATCTAATAACTTCCTAAACTGATAAGATGCCATTATACATAATTATAATATATATGCACATGGGATATTTGCATATGAACATACACATGTATGGCTATGTATAGAGGCTTACAAATGACTTCACAAGAGAGTTTGGTCATATGATGACCTACCTCAGGGCTCTAGAACGGAGAAGACTAAAGGGGAAGATACTCTCTAATTGAAGTGAAACCCATCACAGTTGGAAGACCTTTCCCAGTGACAAAGATCAGACAGGAAATGAGGAGACCTGGCTTTTATTTCCTGCAGCATCGCGTCCTCTTGGGGAGCCTCACTAAGTCTCCCCGAAACTCTGCCACTGGACAAGCTGTTGTCCTTGCAGGCAGGATGGCAGCTTGTTTGTGTAAAGGACTCACCTTTGCTATGGGTCTGAGCATTTACCTGCATTAAGGTCCTCATCTCCTTCCAAAGGGCCCCACAGACAGATAAACTGGCTTCTCTGCTTCCCACTGAAAGGAATATGGGTTAATAAATACTGGGGGAGGGGGCGGAAATCTGCCTTACTAGAGTTCATAAACGGTTAAAATTTTCTTAGAGCAAAAGGCAGCTGGTGGGGAGACACAAAATACACAGCTGCACAAATGTAAGATTAGGGAAGAAGGATGGGAGGTGCCAGGAGGTCAGAAATATTTTTGGTGAAGATACATACACGGGCTCACCCAGTCTCCTGACAAGTACTCTGATTTTAAAAGGCGCTTTAATCTGCCTCAGATCTATGTAAACAAAGATCATAGAAACAATTGTATATAGCAGCCTGGGAAAGAGGAATACTAGTATCATCTTTCACTTTGTAGCTTTATGTTGGGGAGGCGGGAGGAGAAGAAAAGAGGGAAGCAAAGTAACCATCACATATGGACGTGAACAGGCCTGTTTCTTTCGTTCCTTTAGGTCACCAGGATAACTGAAATCCTCTATAATAGCCACTGATCCGCGTCAGACAGCGTGTATAACTGCAAGCCAGCTTCTGTAAGTTGCATAAAAGAGCTGCTACGTGTTGCAAAATACACTCATGCGCTCTGCTCAGCACTTTCAGGACAGATTCTGGAGCCGCTACTTCAGCAGCGCTGTACCACACCTATCAGCCAGACTGATGGACAGCCTTAGTCTACACCAGCCCCACAGCCCCTCACAAGGAGGTCCAGTCCCATCTTGGGAGCACGGTGGTACCCCCAGTGTCTGGGATACAGCCCGCCCTGTGCTGCCTGGGGGACCCCGCCATTCGACTACAGCTCAGACACAGCGAGCGCTTTTGGAAGCGCGGTAGAGTTGATGGAAAGGTCAGTCTGAGCACTTCTGTTTCCACCCTTCCTCCCCCTAACTGCAGAGTTTCTAAATTAATCTGGGTCTTTAGGCTTGTCGGCTTTTATTGCCGCTTCTTAAAGAACAGCCCAGCTTTCACGCTACAAACTACGGGGCTGAAATCCCCAGACAAGTTTAGTAAGTGCTTTTTGCAATTCGCCTTTGCCCTTATTCATCCAAGTGTACTCCCTTAAGTGTCTCCTAAAAATCTAAGATGGGAAATGCGCTTAGTTTCTTCCTTATTTTCCCCTCCCTGCAACGTTTTAATCAAAACGCGCCAGCCAGCTACATCCAGCAGACGCGGGGCGGGCGGGAGCAGCACTGCTCTGTACAGATGGCGCTCCGCAAGTCCCATCAGCAGGGTGCAGCCTGAAACATTACCCCCCCCCCCCCATTCCCCACACTTCCNCCCCCGAATCCTGACCTCTGCTACTCCGAAGTCTCTGACTTCGGGATGCCAGAGGGCAAGAAATCCGACTTCTGTGCAGCGAGGCATTCTTAAAAGGAAAATTCCTTGGTTTTGGGGTGGTTGTGTTTTTGCTTTTTGTTTTGTTTTTTTTTTTTTCTCCTAAATCCCCGAGAAGGAGATCTGTGTGTGTATAGCACGCAGCAAAAATAATCCTACGCCTACTGAAATCAAACAGGAATTTACTGACCAGTCTCACACACTGCAGGGACCCAGCCAAAGCCTAGAAACTCACACTGGCTGTCCCGTGACAATGTAACACCCCTTCTATTTCAGTTTTGCTTAGGTACAGGAGGGGGGGAAAAAAACATTAGGAAGAGCACATTTAACTAATAACTGGAAACTCTCTGTTAAACTAATCAGAGCGCTATACTTGGTAGTGGTGTGCTATAGCTTCCCCGGACGCAGTAACCAACCAAACGTAACCCACCGTCGGCTCCTGGCAGGATCAGCTGCTCAGCTGCAACAGCCCCACGCATCTGGTAGCACTGGCAATTTACAACTGGAAAGTATTAGGGAGGGCTGATTAATTGCTACAATATGAAATTTCCATGCCTTCATTTTACATTAGCAGCTTTGCAGTTAGCAAACACCCAAGGGAAAACCAGAAACAGCGGGGGGAAGAGAAAGCAGCCCTTCTCAGACATATCCAAGGCCAGAAGCATCCTCAGAGGATGTTCTCTTTTCAGCTTTCATCAGAAACAAACGAGGCATCCACAATTTCAGGCAGTGCAAAAAATGCCAGGGGTAGGAGCTGACACAGTGGCATCCTCCAGAGCCACCAGACAGCCTCAGTGCCCCTTTCTGCCACAGGGGAGGCTGGTGGGGCCAGCACCACCCAAGCACACAGCACTGTGGAGGGACCACAATGGCCAAAAGGTAGATGAAGGCACCACCATCCATCCTCCTTACCCACCTCCCCCTTCTTCTTCCCTTACCAAAAAAGGGGATTGAGGGCTTACGCAGGGACTCCAAGGATACAAACCTCATGCTTCACACCCCCTCCTCACTCAGCCCCTGGCACCATGCAGACTGACTTGCCACCTTAAAGTGGGAACCAGTGAGAGCTACCTTCATCTTACCAGAGTTCAGGAATGGACATGCACTTGAATGGGCACAGGGGCCTATGACAGTCAGAGGAAAAGCCCAAATCCTCTGTCAGAGAACAAGTTCACCACCAGCTCAAGGCACTGCACCTCACTGCCTGGACATGCCAGTGTCACAGGCTTCCCTCCAAGATGCTCGGTTTCAACCCATCAGCACAGGAGCAACTTATATCTGCTGCTTAAGCAGGAAGTAGGAAACCCCACCACATCTTGCTCCTTGGATGGAGCAAAGCAAGAAGGCAGCTTTGTTGTCATCTCCCCGTGTCCCTTGCTCTCCCCTCTGCACACAGACAGCGGGCTTATTTCCGACTTGCTTTATGATACAAACTCAGATGAACAAAAGAACAAAAACTCTCGCCCCCTCCCTCCAGAGGAGAAGGGAAAATTGAGAGTTCGGTCTGCCACTCTGTTACTAGCTGGCGCTGCTGGTGCCACACAGGCCAGCAAGCACCGGGTAATTTCACACGCCATATGTGCAGCAATCGGGAAGTGCCGAGAGCAGAGGGCTGGAGGAGCAGCCGCTGCCTGCAAATAAGTGGTGCTACGGGGAGGGAGAAGCAGCAGAGCAACATGCACAAGTACGCTGTCACATGCAGTCTTTCCAAGGTGACATAATGCCCCTGGACACGCTCCCCGTTCAACGTGAAAGGCATGTGGACACAGGGCACGCTTCAGCATCATCCACCTGCACATGCAGCGCATCCCCACCACCACACAGCCCCATAGGCAGGGATCTGGGGGACCAGCATGCTACACAATGACTGGTAGGGTCAGGGGGGGCAGACCCAAGAGCACTGCACACATGGCTGGTTGCATGGCAATGCACCCAGCTGAGACTGGCAGCTCTGCCCCATCCCACCAGCCCACAACCCTGCCCCCAGGATCTCTGCCTCCGGCTGGGAAGCCCATCAGCATGTTTTTGGGACCCACACCAAGCAGAAGAGCAGGGTGCAGGCAGAACAGCCCTCAGGAACAGTCAGCAAGGCACACACCAGCTACAAGAGATGAGATTCCTCTTGACTGGGAGGAGAAACCCCCTCCTTGCAATGAGCTCCACCAATGGCAATACAGCACTGCCATGCTTCAGGCACCAAAAACCTGAGGTCTACTTCACAGCAGGGGTTTCTAAGGTTGCTTATTCTGTTGTTGTTGGTTTAGCTTTTGTTTTGTTTTTTAACAGCTGCTGGGTCCATGTGACAAATTTTAAGCAAGCAAGACTCAAATCCTCCTAATTAAAGGGGTACAGAAAAGGGGAGGGAAGATGAGACACACACAACACAACAGACACCCAACGCGCTTAAACTGTAAAAACCTAAAAGGTAGAACAGCACAGGTGCTCTTGTCCCAGAAGTAGCAAAGCTTTATTTTTAATTTCTTGAAAACACCTCAATCACTGAAGAAAGAAAAAAAAAAAAAAAG
>VZRU01007205.1:49899-61254 GCA_013398155.1 Pedionomus torquatus | reverse complement strand
GGGGGGGGTGGGGAGAAGTTTTAAAAATGTGGTCTGACACATCATTTGTACTCACCTTGGCAAGATTTCTTATTTTTCAAAGGTCTAACAGCTGCTGGGTAAATATAGTAGCTCCCAAAAAAGACAGTTTGACAATACTCTTGGCAGAGATACCTTGAAAGCAGAGGGTCTGAGTTTTCCCTCTGTGTAGTCCCATTAACAGATTTTGATCTTCATGGTTTCTCCACTTGACTTCTCCTTAGCAGAAGGGTCTGGAGACAAGTCACAAGGTGGCTCTGGAATGAGCACAAGAAGCCTCTCCAGACACCCGGTCTCCAGAAATCTTGGGGTACAGGGCTGGTGCACCAAAACGGCTGTGCCTTGTGTTGAGCTTCTCCGTCAGGTACTGGCCCGCTCCCCTGCGCAAAGAGCAAACACAGAGCTAAAAAGTGCAGCCTTCAGCTATGGTGCAGCATTTAGCTTGTGTTTTATGTAACCATTTATGACTGTTATTCAATTATGAAGGAGAACTTACCATGGAAACTGCGAGGAGGTGTTTTGTTTAAGATACAGAGCACACTTTTAAAGTAAGAGCTGCTCATCGCGAATATGTAAACATCTGAACTGCATTCAAGGTTTCCCAGAAGAAGGCCAGTCCTACTTGGAGGCTATGTACCATCCAGCACACTTTAAAACAAAGAATTCTAAGATTTTTCCTACCTAAAGCTAAAAAGCTAGGTGAAACAAAGGGATGGATCTGTTCCTTCATGCGGCCATTATAGCATTCAGCAGGGAAATACCATTTTCCACTGAAGCCCCACAGGACTGTAGCAGCTTAACAGGCTGACAGCCCACATCAGCTCCCCGAAACTGCCTCCCAAAAGAAGCCTCAGGGACCAGTCCCAGTCCTGTATGGCCCGCAGTCAGTCAATAAGTGACGCAGTAATCCAATTAGGCAGCAACAGAGGCTGTCTAAAGAAATAAAACAAAAGGAAACAGGGAATGGAAAAGTAACAGGAAAGAAATTATGCCTAAAGCAAAGCACATCCTCATTACTCCTCTAATCTGCAGCTGCCAGCAGGAGCTTAACTGGGTGCCCTGTGCCTGTGAGAGGGGGACAACAACCTACTAGAAAGCCCAGCTCACACCCCAGCCTAGAAACCCTCATCACCAAACAGCTGCTCACTGGGTATACGGAAGACCAGATAGTGAAGAGACGGTCCTTTCTAGCCAGCCTGGTCAGTAAAGCTTGGCAGGATTTCCCCAGCCTTTTCTAACTATTTAAAGAACTTCTCTGGCTTTTGTTCAGCCATTGCCAGGTATTCTGAGCATGTTATCCAGAAAACCATGTGGTTGCAATGGGACAGAAGAGAGACACTGAAACTGTTTCTTCTGAACGTGGCTGGGTGACAGATGTTGCTCCCATGAGCAACCCCTCAAGGTGCTCATCTCTGTCTGGCCCATCACTAGGTACCCAACACCAAAAAGTATCCTGTGCTTTTCAGAAAACGTCCCACATCTATCACAAATCTGAACAAGTACATGAGAAACCAGTCATTCAGCTTTAAAGGCCAGATCCCCTGGGAAGAGAAGAGAAACACCAATCTGCAAGGCATTGTGAAAAACACTACAACACCAAAAAAAAAAAAAAAAAGGGGGGGGAGGGGGATTTCTGGTTAAAACAAATGTTTAAACCACCAGTGGTTTTCACACACCTGAGAAATAAGCACAGCCAAAGTTTAAAAAACACCTTTTAAGCAACTTCCTAGCTAAGCACTGGCTTCCTCTGGGCTGTAAGATAACTGCAGACTCAAACACAGAGCTAGAGATCTCAGCCTCTGATGGATTTGTCTGTGGGTGTTAAAACTCAAAAGCACGAAAGCTATCACATCAGCTTCCACGCTGGAGGCCCAAACAAGGGCATTATCTGGGGTTTTGGAAAGCAACAAAACAAAAGAAGAAAAAAAAATAGCCTTATAAATCCCATTGCTCTGGAAAATTAGCATTTTTAATATGAAACTAAACATAAGACTTGCTTTATATGATGATAACTATCAGCATGTCAGGTTTTTTTATGGTTTTTCCATTATCATAACAAAAGAGTGCTGAGCATCTTGGTTGAACTGCAGGAGTTAAAAAATGCATAACATCTCAACTTCTTAGAGATAATTTTGCAAACAAGAAGTGACAAGGATGCACTTATCCTACCACCAATTTCTTTTATGAATAACTTTAACAGCACTTTAAGTCTGCAGAGACCCAGTTATTTTATCAGACCCGCAATCCAAGATCAAAGTTAGAGAGCAAGATAGGCTAAGGAGGTAGGCACCCATCTCTGGCTTAGAAAAAGGCTTCTCCTGAACACTAGCATAAAGGACGTTCTTTTGCTGTGTATTCTGTGATGCCACTCTGCACAGCATCATCTGTGTATTGCTTCTTGGTAGTTATTTGCCATACTAGCAAAACCTTGGCTGAATGTAGCAAGGGCCCTGTTCTGGGGCCACTCCTGGGCTAGTCCAGCTTCTGTGCTGGAGTGTCCAGAGGCTCCCCCGAACCAGAGAAGACCCAGAGGCAGACAAATTGCCCTGCCTGGCCAAGACCAAACATAGGCCAGCTGAAGCCATGCCTGCCTATACACAGATAGGTTTCTCCACCCCAGCGGATCTCCAGCACGGGGTATGGCTCCCAAGGGCTCCTCCATGCCCAAGCACAGGGGGCTGCCCCATGGCAGCGGAGCCAACACTAGCAGGGAGCAAGGGCCCCAGCATGCTGGGTGGCCCCAAAACATGCTTCCACACATCCCCCACTGCAGGCAGGGAGGGACAAGGAGCCCAGGACCTGAGCAAGCAAATCTCAAGCACTGCAGGGTTTGTCTGAGCTGCCAGGCAGCATCCATGCCATCAGCTATGCAGGTCTGTAGAGAGACCAATTTTGCAGTCAACAAAATATTTTTCTACCCTCTCCACGGACAATTAGCAACGCAAGCCTGAAACGTCAGAAACCAACTCTTAATTACCGAAGTCAGCACTTAATGACTCCAATTATATTTCCACTGATTTCTGAAAATTGGATTCTCCACTACACTTGCTGTGTTTAAATTAGTTTCTTACCTCATTTGCACTTATTATACTTTGACTAACCAAATTAAAATACAGTTGAGATTATGATCCTAATTCCAAATAGTGGGGATTTAGAAGAAAAAAATTCTTAAGCCTATCACTGTCCCCATTTTTCATTGCCCTCCCTTCAGGGCAGAGGAAAGCAGGGGGTTAAAAGATGAGCGATGCAAAGGTCAGTATTTTCTTAACATGCTGTAGAAACAGTGTTTCAGTTGCTTGATAGAAACTGCCCCTCATATCCTGGGTATCACAGAAATTAACTTCCAGTCTTATCCTAAAACCCTACAAAAGTAACTCTTTTCAGGCTCACCATCACCAGTACTGCGGATGACTCCAGCAATGAGAAGGTTCAGATGTGCATTTATCAGGCAGGAATACATTTCTCACTTAAAACTAACAGCTGTCTTCACGCTGAGACCCCAGTATCTAGACCTACCATCAAACCATGCCTATGGGATAAGCATGGCTTCTGCAGGATGCAGTTGCACCCATTTGGGGATGACTACCCTTTATTAGGGAATTCTTTTCAAATTCCTGTTTGTAATTAGTATTAGAAATGGAAAAGGACAGGAAAGTAGGCTGCATACTTAAAGAAACTAAGCAATCGATGGAAAAAAAATCCACAAAACCATAGTATTTTAGGGAAAGCATGTATTTACTTCTTACAATTCAGGGAGAACAGCAATTTCTCTGAAGAGGATGACCCTTCATACATTTTTCTCCTGAAAGAGGAAGGAAAAACCACTAGCAGCCCCAAAACCCTTTGCCGTTCTCAAACATCTGAAGCTCATACCCTTACATCACAGCAGCCTGGCAACAGCCAAGGGAGCTGCCAAGCATCCACAGTAACCATGGCAAAGCCAAGGTGTCCGTGCCCACACCGCAGGCAACATCACAGCCCCAGCATTACAGTCACAGGAGTGTGTCTCAGCACCTGGACAAATTAATCCTTATGCCCGCAGGACCAGAGCTGTTTCGGGAGCCAGCTACCTGGCACTGCATCTCGAAGGACAGCCAGGCATTACATTGCCTGGGAGGTTAATACACTGAGCAACCAAGATAGCCCCAAGGTTACCTGATGGTAAATTAAAAGACAATTTCAAGACTCTGAGGGATCACAACTGCCCCAATCGAGCAATGACAAGTCCAAATCAGCCTGGATTGATATGGCATGCCATCCTCTAGTTTCTTATGGTGAAGAGGTAAGGCAAAGCCCCCACCAGCTCACTACAGCTAGACAGGAACACAGAGGAAACCCTCTGCATGTGTTCAATGTGTATAACGTTAATTCAAGAGGATACAGATATATAGGGTATACATATAATATACAGATACATATTCTCATTTTGGTATAGGGATATAATGTGCCACTGTCACAGTTACTCCTTGCAATAATACCTTTTCATTATGTTTGTTGCTGCTTTATTTTCATTCTTGTCTTTCCCGGATACCCGTTACTCAGCAGTGGCTGCTGGATTTTATGTTCACATATGGTTTAAAGAGGTGGCTGTTTAATGTTCCCTATATGTAAATAACTACATGCTGTTTCAGTCCCTGCTGTGAAAGTGAAGGAATGATTAGATTATAAGTCTTGAATTCAGAAATACATCAAGTTGGTTTTCATCTATAAAACTATTAGAGCTTACTCTGGGTTATATTTTCTATCTTCCTTTTTACTCACCAATTCCCACTGAATTTAATGAGCACATAAAGCCATCAGCAATGGGCAAAAATAGCCAAAAAGCAGGACTGCAGGGGAGCAGCCAGTAGCCTGGGTACAGCCCTCTTGAAAGCATCCCTCTGCCTGGAGGCAGGGCTTTCGCCCCTGCCAGTGTAAAGCCAAATCCAACGTGGCAGAGCCAAGCGGGTCCCATACGCTGAGGGATGCCCCAGGAACCCACCAAGGCACAGCAGAGAGCAGGGAGCCTGGGGAGAGGCCACACAGGATAACACAGCAACCCTTGCCACCACCCACACCAGTGGCCCAGGCGAGCAGGAGCCACCACACAGGGAGTTGGCTTCACCATCAGCAAAAAGCAACCACAGGACAAGAGAGGCAAACAGCAGTGCAGCACAGCACGGTAAGAGCCAGGAGGGGCAAACACCTGCATTTTAAATTATTCTGGTTTTACTCTATTCGTAGCATAACCCTAGTGCTGCTACTAGAACACACGTTTTTCAATGTAATTTATCACCTTTTTAATATGGCAGACAGCATTAATTTCAAATCAAAGCTGCCATGCCAAGCACATTAAAACCATTTTTATTTTTCTAAAGTGAACACCAAGAGAGCCAGGGGCAATATTAACATAACCACTAACATTTCCAGCTCGTTCAGTATCAGCAACCAGCTCATAGAATAATCTTTTGAACTTTCCAAGGTGGAGAAGAGCTCATTAAGTAAATAAAGAAGAGATATACTATTTGTTGTTCAGCAGGTCTCCCTTGCCAAGCCATGACAGACCGCAGGAAACACTCTTGCTCCCTGCCACCCCCAGCCCTGACGCTCCCAGGCCTTTCAGTGCAAGGGAAGAAAGGTAGAAAGCTCTCACCAGCTATCAAGCAAACATCCTATAGCCACAGGTAAATGGGCAACAGACCTTTCACCACAAGCACCCCCTGGACAACCCACGCTGCAAGCCACAAAGTCTTTGCTTTACAAAAACCCTGGCCCTCTGCTGTAGAAGATGGAAAGCCTTAATAAGCTATGATGCACCACTGAACGCAAGCGGGAAACAGGGCAGGCGGCAACCACAGGATTGAATTTCTTTCCAGTACAACTCCTGTCTCATTCTAGGAGGGCGAGAACACAACTGGCTGCCATGCACAGGCATGGGGCAGTGAGTAGCGGTCACAGCCAACTCTGTCCGGCAGCAAAATTGCTCAAGTGTATCAGTGCCACTGCAAATAGGCACAAGCATGCCCCAAGCAACCACCTGCCTTGGGGCAGGTGGGTATAGAAATCAGTCTCTGGTGGCAAACAAACAAAGCCTTGGAAGGCATGAATTAAGACACTAATCAAGAAGCAAGGAAGGAAGGAAAAAAACTTTGGCCTGTGGAAGCAGGCAGCAGATAGCCTGAAACTGGATATTAATTCAATTAATACAAATGTAGACCAAAGTATCAAACTTGGCCACAGTCTTTCTGTAGTTAGAAGACATTGGAGTGACTGCAAGAGCTATGGTATTCAAAACATGAGCCAAATCAACACCACAACGTTGTTGGGAGGAACCCCAAACATGCTCAGGTTTGCCTTCATCTATTCCCGTCCCACCCCCACGCTCCCTCAGTATACTAATGAGGAATCCTTGCCCAAATCCAGTCCCAGGAACTGATTTCTGCTGACCTAAAGATGTCCTGCAGCTCTAACAACAGATGATGGATTTTATTTCTTACCCCAGCAGCCTCTGTCACGTAGCAATGCTCTGCATATTAACAATCCTTGATGACACCTAAAAGCATCTGCAAAGCCTCAAATATGGATTTTACCACTTAGTCCCATGTTTGGCAGAGAGAAGCCACAAAGAGCCAACAATGGCAAAGCATGTTTAAGGATCAAAACCAGGAGAGGAAAGTATTCATTAAGACATCCTCTTACTCTTGTGGAAAGGGGTATTAAGATGATTTTTCTCCTTGATCAGCGGTGGCAGGTAAGACGATGAGCAATATTAGCCTGAAAGGGATCTTTTAAAAATAAATCTGTGGTTTTTAAGTTGGCCACTGCCAACTTAAAAATAAGCCTATTCAGGAGAAGCAGGACACAAAAAAAAAGGTCAAGGGAGCAAAAGAAAAGAGCTGCCTGCTTGCCTGTGACATTGTCAGCTTCAGACAGTGATGGAAGATTAGACCTTGGGAATATAAATCACCTCCAGTCAGGGCTCCTGGAATTCAGTGCTTCCCATGACTGCTGAAAAGGCACTGTCAGCTGATCCTATTTCTCAAGTTTGGGATGACGACTGGAGTGGGATAAGGCTGAAAAGAAGGGTTAATTAAACAAAGAAGCAAATAGGCAAGAGCCTTTATAAATTGATTAGACAATGAAAGTAAATGACTTGGCAAAACAACCTTGATTTCACTGCCAGAGTTATAAAAACATCTACAAGATGGAGTGCTCTTCTAATGATTGATATTCTTACTATAATGATAAGTACCAGGACATTTATTGGGGTAAATGTAATCACAACCTAGCTACCTCCTTTCCTACTCTATAAAAGGAGAAAAAGCTGCCAATGATCTCTTAATCTAGAAACCAAAGCACTACCAAAGAATTAGGAAAATGCTCACATAATCAAAATAAGGCTCAGAAAAATGTATTCATCAAGCTCATGTGGCATTTGTTGTTTCCTTCCTTGGAGCAACAGTGCATCAACGTTCATATAGGTGACCCAAACCAGAAACCCATCTTCTCTCTGTATTTCTGCTCTATAGCTAGCTTCTCCCATGCAGATCTGTTTCTGTTTGTCTGGGAAGTTACATGGACAGGGGAAGGCCTGGAGCTTTGAGGGAAAAAAGTAGATGTCAAACATAGATCATGCCTATATTACTCATCTGATGGTTATTTAATGCTTTTTTGTAATATACCAGTAAAGAAAAGAGGCTTCAGTCCCATTTTGTAACATGAAATCTTGAATCATCATGTTCATGAGGTCAGAACAACTTGTATAAATTTACTTACCACCACCATAAATCCCAGCACCGTAATGCTGAAATATTCCAGCCGTCAGAGCAGCGATGTCGCAGACTGCCCTGCATTTTTAACCTCGATTGGACATAATTGTTAATCACTGACCCATTCTCCAGGAGCCCTCAGCAGGAGCGGGTTGCCAAGCAACCCAGTTTTGCTCCAGATACTTTTTAAAGCTACTACTTTAGAAATGACCAAAAGTCAATAAAGTGAGTATTTAGTCCATAGCGGACAGATGTGAGGTAGACATGCAAGTAAGACTAACCCGTACCTCCATCGAAAGAGTAATAATACTCAGTGCCTCTTTGCTATATATGAAAACCCTTTACAAAAGCCTTGCTGCAGCCCCGGTGCAGCCTTCTGTTGATGAGTGAACCCTGGTGCAAATTGCCAGTACAAAAAGATAAAGATGAAGGAGCCAGACCTCCGTGCTCACCCGCCAGGGAATTGCACCCACGTCTGGAAGGAATAAATAGCTGCAACCTGGCACAGGTGAAAGCAAACACCCCCATGTGCCCACCTAACACCCCTGCAGGGGTGGTGAGCCCAAACTCTCCAAGCTCACAGGGCTCACAGGTGACAGGCGACATCCTCCAGCACTTGTGGACATCTGAGGGACTGCGCTGAACAAGAACAGCCTCCAGAAACACACGCAGGGTTTTATTAGGGAAAATCGTGCTGTTCTTTGAACGCTAATGGGAATATAATTAGTCTCCCAGCCAGGAGTCCAGGCACTTTCTACAGACTAAAGATTAAAGATTTAAAGATTTACAGATTTAAAATAATCATGCTGAATTGATCCAACAGAGGGTAGAAAGTGTCCAGTCTGTGTTTTTGAGCCTGCGTTGCCCCACAGCCTTCCCTTCCCAGCTCCCCCATCAGCAGGTACACTGGCATGCATGCCCTACCAGCACCCAACCGTGGGCCCGCCAGGTGAGCGGCACATCAGGCAGTCAATTCATTTTTGCTGCTCTGTTCAACGAGCAGGTGAGTCTGGGGCTCTCATGCCTATGAGGCTCCTTAGAACTTGAAGTGAGAGACCTTGTAAATGCTGGGACTTCTATCCTTCTGGCACACTAGCTTGGGTGGGATGCAGATGGTACAGGGACAACTGTGAACACTGCCCTATCTCTCAGTCATGCAAACCTACTTTTCCTCTATTTTTTTTCTTCTCCCTTATTTTCTTGATTGAAAAAGCACCCTGAAGAAGAGAAGCAACACTTACTGTGTTATGTCATCTCAGAGAAACATGTCCTTCTCATCTCAGTATTTTACTCACGTATCATCCATCTCATTAACACATAGTATGGCATTATTAATTATAGAAACTTGATTTTTATTCTATAGAAATCAGTTAAAATGCTACAGCTTTAAACAGAAAAAAGACTGAGCAACCACATTAATTGTCATGAAGGAACTGGAAAAGTTGCAGAATTCAGGAAGAACATGCAGACAGGAAAGCTCTGAAGTTCTGCTTTTTCTGCCCCTTTTTTTTGTTTGTTTGTTTTTAAATATAACCTACTAGCATAGGTTACAGTAGTAGCTATAGCTACTACTGTAACTAAATGAGTGTAAATTAGACCTTTTATGATCAGGTTCACAAAGCAGCTGAGCAATACAGTATGAGAGGCTGTGGCTATATGCCAGAGTGGATATTCAAGTAGCTGAACACGTCTTGTTTTCAGAACAGGCTGTGTATCAGTTCAATACATTTCTGCAAACACTTCTTTTTTTTTTTTTTTTTTCCCTTTTCTTTTTTTTCTTTTTCTTTAAAACCTCAAGAAAACTTGAAGAGCTGCCTAGACCAACAAGTAATGGGGCAAATACACACAAAGCTCTCTTACTATCAGGAATATTCTTTTCACCAAAAGTAGTCTGGGGTACAACAGTAGTGTTTTAGGTGTAACAGAGATGGGTTAAAGAATGATCTAATTGGCATTACTGAGATGTGGTGGGATGGCTCTTATGACTGGAGTGTTGGAATAGAGGGCTAGAGGCTCTTCAGGAAGGACAGGCATGGCAAACGGGGAGGGGGTGTTGCCCTCTACGTCAAAGACCAGCTGGAGTGCGTGGAGCTCCACCTGGGAACGGAAGATGTGACAGAGAGCTTATGGGTTAGAATTAAAGGGAGCACGGGGGCGGGTGATGTTACAGTGGGGGTCTGCTACAGACCACCCGATCAGAGTGAAGAAGAAGAAGAGAGCCTTCATAGACAGATAGGAGCAGTGTCATGCTCACACACCCTGGTCCTCATGGGGGACTTCAACCACTCCAGTATCTGTTGGAAGAACAACACAGCAGGGCACAAGAAATCCAGGAAGTTCTTGGAATGTGTTGATGATAACTTCCTTCTTCAAATGCTTGAGGAACTGATGAGGAAAGGAGCCATGCTGGATCTTGTCCTTACCAACAAGGAGGGGCTGGTGAGCAATGTCAAGCTGAAGGGTAGTCTCAGTTGTAGTGATCATGAAATGGTAGAATTAAATATTCTTAGGTCAGTGAGGAGGGTGTGCAGCAAGCTCGCTACCCTGGACTTCAGGAGAGCAGATTTAGACTCCTGAGAGATCTGATTGACAGGGTAGTGTGGGAAAAAGAACTGGAGGGAAGAGGGGTCCAAAACAGCAGGTTAGTGTTCAAGGATCACCTCCTCCAAGCTCAGGAGAGGTGCATCCCAAAAAAGAAGTCAGGCAAAATAGCCAGAAGGCCAGTGTGGATGAATAAGGAACTGTTAGATAAGCTCAGAATCAAAAATGAGGCCTACAGAGGGTGGAAACAAGGACAGGTGGACTGGGAGGAATACAGAGAAACTGTCCAAGCGGCCTGGAACCATATCAGGCAGGCAAAAGCCCAGAGAGAACTGAATCTGGGCAAGGACTTCAAAGACAGTAAGAAAATATCAGGGAAAAAGGCAAGACTAGGGAGGCTGTGGACCCCCTCCAGAAGGAAACAGGAGACCTGACCACCCAGGATATGAATAAGACTTGAGGTACTGAATGACTTCTTTGCTGCAGTCTTCACTGGCAAGGGCCCTAACTGCACTGCCCAAGTCACGGAAGGCAAAACCAGGGACTCTGACAATGGAGAATGGCACACAGTAGGAGAAAATCAGATTCAAGACCGCCTGAGGAACCTGAAGGTGCATAAGTCCATGGGACCAGATGAAATCTATCCACGGGTCCTGAGGGAGCTGGCAGACCAGGTTGCTAAGGTGCTTTCCATCATATTAGAGAAATTGTGGCAATCTGGTGAAATTGTGCCGATTGGAAAAAGGGGAACATAACCCCAATATTCAAAAAAGGGAAAAAAGAGGACCCAGGAAACTACAGGCCAGTCAGTCTCACCTCTGTGCCTGGCAAGATCATGGAGCAGATCCTCCTGGAATCTCTGCTAAGGCACATGGAAAATAAGGAGGTGATTAGAGACAACCAACATGGCTTCACCAAGGGCAAATCCTGCCTGACAAATTTGATGGCCTTTTATGATACTGCCACAAACTTGGTGGATAAAGGCAGAGCAATGGACATAATCTACCTGGACTTACGCAAAGTATTTGACACTGTCCCATATGGCATC
>VZRU01007205.1:22276-48802 GCA_013398155.1 Pedionomus torquatus | reverse complement strand
AGGCCAGGCTGGATGAGACTTTAAGCAACCTGCTCTAGTGGGAGGTGTCCCTGCCCGTGGCAGGAGGGTTGGAACTCAATGATCTTTAAGGCCCCTTCCAACTCTAACCATTCTATGATTCTATGAACAATGTAAGCTAAATTTTGTAAAGAGGAAGATTTGGGCAACCAGACGATTACCAGGGACAACACACGCTAAAAACA
The DNA here is from genome assembly GCA_013398155.1 of Pedionomus torquatus. NCBI lineage: Eukaryota > Metazoa > Chordata > Aves > Charadriiformes > Pedionomidae > Pedionomus > Pedionomus torquatus. Next base: position 48,599 of record VZRU01007205.1, on the reverse strand, counting down.
GTGGAGAGGTGTGAGGATCAAGAGGTCAACAGGGTAAAACAGAAAGGGACCCTGAGTAGGCCAGACACACAATAAGACAAGGCAAGTGGACAGAAACAAGGGTCTCCATCACTGAGTCTTCCCCCTGACCAGTAACCCCCCTCTCACTGGGTAGGCCAGGACAATGGGGAGATAGATGGGGAAGTCCCATAACTTGGGCCCCATCTTTACCATAGGTGAATTTTCACCCTCCTGAGCACCAGCTGAAGCCTAGAAGCGTGCATGTGTAGTACATCAACTTACAGTACCGCATTCACTTAAATACTCCACAAACATTTGGCATTTGTTTCACTTAGCCTCTGTGTTATAATCTTGTGTAAGAGATGCTATGAAGTTACTAGCTTGGAAAAGAAATTATTAAGCATGAAGAAGTCATACAAAACTTGGGGGGGGGTGGGCATGAGCAATTTGACTGCTTGCTTTTAGACTATCTTTTGATAGTGTTACATGGAACTTAAAACCTTAACCCAGCTTGTCTGTGCTGCTGCTTTTGGGGTCTGAGCAAGCTGCTTATCGCACTTGGTGATATTAAAATGAGTTATGCAGCATAAAGCTTTGTCACTGCCTTGTCAGTCACTCCAAGCAATATGATACCATCACCTCCAGCTGACCCATGGAAGTTAAGTATTGTTTCATGAAAAAATACTGAAGCTTGGTGATGGCAATCTGCCCTCCAGACAGACAGACCTTGCGCAACACCCAACCTGCATCCAAAGCCAAGGCATCACCCAGCGGGATTGCTAACTGGAGATAAATACTCACAGCACATAGGAAGGGGATGAGCCAGAAACACAAAACCAGCAACTTCAGGAAAGCTGCTGGGATTAAACAATAACGTTTCCACTGGTTCTGCAGAGGAAGAGCTAGAGACAACCCAGAACAGGAAACTTTGCCAAATAAAACTGCTAGGAGCTGGATTGCTCCCTGTTCACTTTTGCAAACAAAGATTCTAGGAAAAGAAAACAACCCCTTTTGGTTGTAGAAGCGCCTGAAGCATGGACTCAGCTCTGCACCCTGCCTGTCCCCAAGAACAAAAAGGGCCAGGTGGAGAGAGCAGGACAGTGTAATTTGTGTGTGCATGCAGGCATCAAACAGGCACTGCTGCTCAGGAGCTAGAAGACAGACAGTGGAAATAATTTTAGGCCCACTGGCCTCTGCAGAACAGTAACAAAAGTAGAGAGATCAAAAATGCAAAACACTTCTTGGAGGAAGACAGCTATTTGAGTAGCAGCTGATAAGTGTTGCAGTTGTGAAATGATTGATGCCCACCGGCATCAAGCAACCAGGCTCTCAAAGGCAGAGGTGACTGCTGAGATCATTGCAAATTTTGCCAGAAAATACACTTGAGGACCAAGCCTAAAAGTTTCAAGGACCTCCACAATCCCTTGGAAGGAAGGGGAGAAGAAAAAGGCCCAAAAAGAGACAACCAGAGCTGATCTGCAGAGCACTCTACTCCACTGGACAGGAAGCAAGTCTTACCATGCATAAAACATGACAGTATGCCTTTAGAACCAAATTCCTACTTCATTAAACCTATTATAACCAGCCATGAAGGGGAGCCTCAACCTACTCAGTACAAGCAAGCACCAGGCAGTTAAGTCTGCCAGAGGGCTTTGGGCAGTAGAGGAGGCAGGCAGGAGCACCCACAAGACAGAGTGGAAAATGGAGTGCACAAGAGCACTTGGGCCAGTCAAAACCTATGCTCTTGTCAGGGACAACAACTCCTTCTTCCATCTGTACCCTACATGCTGGACCCTGCCTTCTGCAGTCCCAAATGCTCCTGTAATCATGCAGCTCAGGGTGTACAGGTGGAAGTGAACCCTTGATGAAAATCAAACCTACCAAGAGTGGTTTCAAGCAGACTGGTTCTCTGAACACCTCACAACACAGTCACTAGCATTTTTCTTGCCTTTTCCCTCATGCCAGCCTCCCCAGGACACCAGCAGATGGAAATCCTCCTCCTTCTCCTCTCACCCCGTGTCACAGGGATGCACACAAGGGGCAGAACGGGGCAGAGATGGTGCAGCCACGCCTGTGCTGAATCCCTCCTGGTAAAGTGGTCTCACATTTCAAGACAGCCATTAATCCACCACTCTTCAGCTCTAAAATTCATATAAATGATTTTATACATAATTAATTAAGGTCTCTAAATGTGGAAATTAAATTACCGTTTATAGTGTAGAAGGAGATCGCACAGAAAAACCTAGATAGCAGCAATAGCTCACTCCTCTACATGAATCAGGACGTAGGGGGTGGGGGCTATCTTGCAGTAGCTTTAGGTCACAATACAGATTTCAGCATCTTTGAAAAGCTCCTCATGCCCAGTCATAAGAGATCTTTATGTCTGATGTGCCAAACCAGTCCCAAATCCTAGGCGCCCCTCAACACCACTCCAAAAAATCCCTCAAACTCTTGCATTAGGAGCACATTTACAGGACAGCAAAACATCCTTTTTGTTTGTTTTTTAATCACTTGTCTCCTCCACTGGAAAACAAGCTTTTGAAGCACAAAAGAGCTGCTCCTCATTGTATGTATTTAGACTCACCTTTTCATTCAAATCAGGCTGCAGCAAAAGAGAGAACATACAGGGAAACAGATGGCCCTGCACTGAACACAAGGCGTAATTCACTTGAGGGGCTGAGAGTCAGGGAGGGAGGTGGGATGAGCAAACTGCAGATCAACCTCACTGTTGAATTCAGCCTTGTATTTACAGCAGGGCTCTGTAACGCTCTGTAGTAACACATACTACAGCCACAAACATTTTCTCATTAACTCAGAAGGAAAAGACTGTGCGAAGTTGTTTTGCTTCTTGTTTCAATGGTAAAGCAGCACCTGAATCAATGATTGGGATGATGACGACAGTTTCAAAACCAACTTCCTCCCACCCCTGATAGCCCAGTAATGCAGTTAATACCAGAATCCATTATGAGAGTAAAAGGGTCCTTCTCCCTTACACTCGGCTACCAGCTTGCCCAATTGCAAAGGGATGTTTAGGCTGAGACGATGGAAGGGAGATGGTCTGTATAGTTACTCAAAGAGACCAGAAAACAGATGTGTCCCGAGACATTAGCATACTCAGCTAGGCAGACAGATTGCAGAAAGGGTAATAGCCATGTTGAAATTAAGCAAAGAAGAAAAGGTTAATATACATGACCTTTTTGATTCTGTGCAGCAAAAAATAATGATGCCAAACTACAGGAAAGTTTTAGGGCTAGATCTGTCCCCACACACCCGTGAGCACCCTCGTGTCTCACTGAAGTCAGCAGGGGCTGAGCTGATGCCTGTGATAAAACTATGCACAACTTTTCCTGACAGAGGGAACAGAGGGAGACCCCTTGCAGTATCCCACAGGAGCCTTTCAGGATCAGTTCTTCACTTGGCAAGACAAAAACCACCCAGCCAAGTAACAGCACAGGCATGTTTGCTGCTGAAAAAGCACGCTCTGAAAAGATCGAGAATGTGGATAGCAGGAACAAGAAGAACTGCTCCGTCTGGTCTCTCTTCCTCATGTGCCCATCTCCATGAACCCTCTGTCTTTGTGAATCCAACCAACTGGTAAGTCCCCTTCTGCCACTGACGCAGGAAGGATGCGAAACCTCAATTAAGGATCCATGTCTCGCAGGCTGTCGTAATTCATGCCTTTAGCTCTGTAGGACCCCAGGTCAATTCCTGATGGGTAGCTGGTCCGTAACCACAGTTCAGAGGCTAGCACTTGCTAAATGCCTACAGACACACACACGCAGAGGTATATAATTGAGTGCCAAAAGAAATACAACTATTGTGGAACAGTCAGTTTTTAAAACCCACAGTTTATTTCTTGAAACATATCCATTAGATATAATTAAAACAGTTACTTTTTCCATTTCAATTCAGGCTATTACACCTTGCATCTGGTTGTTTAAGTCCTGGGAGGCCAAGGCACATGCTTGGCTTTACAAATCTATGCATTGGCTGTATTTGCACACCACAAGTGTAAGAGTGAAGCAGATGCCTAATTCTCAGCAGGACTGCACTCAGTATTTTAGTGCCATACCCAAAGAAACTTATCTCTGCATTTCCAGTACAATGTGGCCCTAGCAAGCTTGGCGACCACAGTGAAGCTGAATGAAGCTCCCAGTTTCCAGCTGGAATGAACTACATAATTTTCTGAAAGAGGCAGCTCATTGATGCCAGCATCAAGACACTATAAAAATAAGCAGACAGGTGTGAAGAGTGGACAACTGAGGCATACCTCAAAAGGTGTACCACATATAAGCATCACTGTGACACTGAGGAAAGCAGAAAGTTCCTCCAACAAAGACAGACCTATTTGTAGATTTCTGTCTTCTTTAAGACCCTTCCTCCTTTCCTCAACCCCAAACCAGCCTGCCTGCAGTCAGCACCGCTCTGCCTGCCTGGGGTATCTGCTCACTTGCGGGAGGCAGCAGGAGAAAAAAGGAGGTGTTTTCATGCTCACTTGTCAACACATTTCTTTCTGCAAAACACTGTTGTATGGAGCCCAGTTTAAATCAGACCCTGCTGTTACGAAGCATGTCCTTCACCTTCCATGACCAGTGTGTAAACCTAACAATCCCACGGGACTACTTACCAACAGAGACACACATGAACATGCTATACAGTCCTCAGACCTGCCACTGCACAGCATAAGCCTTCAAGGTGTGCAAGTCAGTGACACACAGAATACTCGGATTTTGCTTGCACATTTATTGTTTTGTTTAATACCAGATAATCTCAACCATATGGGCACACATTTTCTTAGAGACCCACTGAGCTCCCTGTTGGGTCTGAATGCAGTGCTGGCATCCTAATTTCTGCCTCGAGCTTTGGATCTGGTCCTCCAGAAGGAAAGGGGCTGCAGCAGAGCTGCCTGCCTTCCAAATCAGAAAGCCAAAACCCAAGAAAATCCATTTCCAAGGAGCGCATACACAAACGGCTCCAGTAGGGCAGACAGGAAAAAATTAATTTCCTCATGAGTATCGCTTGTGTTAATGACAGGACCCAATGCAGCAAAACTGCCTTCTGCAAACCACCAAAACAAGATCATGTAACACATCGTAAATACCACTCCTCAGCTGGGGATCAGGCACTTTTCTTCCTAATGCGCCTTTCCAAACCAGATCAGACAATGACCACGAAACAATTACATAGAATAATATTAGAAATTGCCAAGTAGGTATAGTACATTAAAAAAAGCTTCAAAGAAGAAACAGAAATCCAACAAAAACACTACTTATTTTTACCCAGCTACAGACAGTTCTCATTTAAGGGAAAATACTTTGCCGGAAAACATGTTTGTTTTAATTACATGATTCCTACTTCACACACAAACAAATCTGAACTATGGAAAATACCAAACCTAGACTTTTAAAATAGCAATAGTTAAGCCAGGGAGAAGAATATGTTACAGTAATTAATGTCTCTTCGCAATCCAAAAGGTATCGACCACTTTGCTTTGCCACAGGAAATAAACACCTTGGCAAAGTGATATAAAACACCATTCCAGAGTAAAATCTGCCTTGTCTCTTTACTCCCTGGAATAAACCTCAGTATGCACAAGAAGGGGAAGAATTCAATAACCCCAAAAAGGCAGAGGCACTGCCCCTTCTCCCCATCCCAGCTGTGCAGGAGCAATCATGAGGGGCTATGCTGCCCCTGACTCCCCATAAGAGGGGAACAGTGCCCGCTGCCCGCCCACGATGCCAGGGAGCCGAGGGAGGTGGCTGAGGGCAGCAGTGATGCCACAGCCAGTCCAGCCCATGCCACCTGCTGGGGAGGTACCCAGAATTGCTTCAGATGGCCTTCAGACAAGCAGGTTGGGTGCATTGCCCATTCCCACAGGAACCAGAAAAGCTGCTCGTGGCATGTCAGCAGACAACCAAAGGTCACACCGATGAAGTGGGAAAAAAATAATATTGGAAATTGCGGTTTGCTTCAGTGGAGAAAACTGTCTTCAAGTATAAAAACTTCTTATTTCAGCTACATTTCTATATAGTTGAAGCATCTCAATCTGCCTGGGGTTATCAGTGCAAACATCAAACGTACAGAGCCATATTAAACACGTCAGCAGCTGGCCCAGTCAGATCTCTAAGAGCAATGGTAGTGCTGGCAGAGTAGGTTGCTAACCCAACTATGAGCACCAGGATCCGAGGGAATTGGATACAAAGAAAAAAGAAAAATTAAATAGATATATGGATAGCTAAGAAGAAAGCTCGCCAGGCAATTAAAAAGAAAAGAAAAATATAAAACTTGTTCACCTCAGAAGGGAAATCATCATCCAGGCTATTTCATACTATTAATTTTTTAGCAGTACTACTCATTCAAGCCAAATATCAGATAGAGAATTTATACTTTTAGTCTTCTCAAGCAAACCTTCCCACATAAAAAGGAGAATTGACCTGCTAGCAATTCATTGGCAGTGGAAGAAGAAAGGAATTCCCCCTCATGCACAGCAAATTCAGTGGCAAAATTCTATAAATATTGCAAACCAGTTTCAGCAATACATCTGCTTTGAAAGGAGCTCAGGAGCCAAGACTTAAAACAAGCCATTAAAGTAAAATACTTTCCAAGTGAAGTGTTCAGAGATAAGGGGGCAAAGGGGGGGCTTCCTTTTTTTTTTTTCCTCCCCAGTTTGTGACACTGTTATACCAAAAGCTTGATCTAAACCCTAAAGGGGAACATATTTAGTAGAGGTCCCATTTAAGCCCCAGGAGGAGAATTTTGGACCCCTCCATCAAGCAGCAAACCCAGCCACAGAACCAGGCTTGTTTCCCAGCAAAGAACATGAAAGCTTCTTCCACCAATGAGATACTCACAGAAGCTCCCCCCCCACCCGCTTTAGCATTGCTCATAGCATGGGAATTTAATAATTAAAAAGACAACCTCCTCTATAGCCCAGCAAAGAAAATTTGCAGTCAGAAGACCAGCAATTGCTATGAACATGAAGCACAGCCCAGATTCCCCTACCACCTGCATTATTTCTATAGGGAATTCCCATGACCAAGATGGAGAGAGAAATAGCAACTCTGTAAAGCCACAAGAGATGCAAAACAGAGCAGCAACAACACCCCCACCCCACCCCCCAAAGATGTGCCCTGCTATTTCTGCACAAAATGCTTTTATAAAATAAAAGGAAAAAAAGCAAACTGATGCTTAAAATATTCTTTGGATGTTACATGCTTAAAAATAAAAATAAAATCTCTATTCTTTGTTAAAGGGAAACATCCTGAACAAAGGTCCTAGGAAAAAAAAAAAAATAAACATTACACAATTGCATACCATTTACTTAAGACCACTGTGATGAAGGCACACAAGCAGTCTCCAAGCAGGGCTTCCCCTGAACTTCCAAGTGTTTAACTCTACTGCTCTTAACACCGAATAAAATAAATAAATAAAACTGAATACTGCATGCATGAGTAAGTAACTCCTGACTTAAAATATTTATGAAAGACTATTATCATTACCCTCCCAACATGGGTCATCTGCAGTGCAAAGACATTCAGATCCACAGCACAAGCAACAAGGACTAGTAAGAATGAGCAAAGGAAACGTTCTTTGCTACTTGGATCACTTGTAACTGCTGGCAGGTCCCAAAGCCACCAGCCATCAAAGAAGGGTTCCAGCAGTCACAACAGGTTGGTCTGACTGCAGGTTTCAGAGAGAAGTCTGCTCCTAAATGAGTAACCCTGTATTAAAGCATCCACACAATTAAAGCATCAGCACAATTAAAATGAGCTGGAACAATCCTATTACAGCTAGGCTGGCTAGTTTCTCACCCAGACAAGCTTAAATTCATACTTAATTAGCTATTTTAAGGAAGCTCAGTACTCCCTTTCCAAGACCAGCTTTCCAGAACTGAAGGGACCACCAGCTGCATTTTCAAAAGACAGTGGAGAGAAAAAAATAAAATTAAAAAAAAAAAGAAAAAAAAACACCAACCAAAAATCATTTCCTTCTGCAGAAGAGGCCACACAGCGACTGCAGGGCACACAGATTTCTATCTGCAGCAAATCCCCTCCATGGCCATGGGGCCACACAAGTCCACATCAGCTGTGGGCAAGGCAAGAGGCTACCTTTAGTCTCCTGTGCCCGTGCTGGGACTGGCTGCAACACTTGGAGCAGCTATTACATTCCAGGTACCTCTAGAAGTTTCAGTCACCTTGGCAGATAACAAGAGCAGCCAGTACAAGCAGCTGACTCCCTTATTCTCATTACAGAATATAATAGTGACCTCGCAGCCCGTCAGAGCCATTGTCCAGCACCACGAGGCACAAAACAACCACAGGGCAGCAGCATCTTGTGATCCTCTCAAACTCACAGTTAGACTTTGATTTATTCTATTTATTAGCACTTTCTTCATGAGACAGGAGATTATTTTATGTGAAACACTTAAGCACACTGGACCTTCGGGTCACTGGCCTGATACCACTTTAATACAAATAAATATTGAGAGTATGCCAGGTTATATTCGCCTCCAAAAAAACAACTAAAGAGACCACTTGAACAAAAGCAGTGGCAGGTTAAAGCATCTGGAGTGGAAGCAGGTATTATGATCAGAGTACAAAGAGAGACTTAAGTGGCAGCAGGCATCTGATAACAAGACAAGGAGATTAAAAAAAAGACCCAAACATCAGAACAAACCTTAGAGGAACCTGAAGGGAGAAATGCGGGGTGTCTAACTATCACTTGGACATTGTTGCAGCTCTAGCTATGTAGGTGGATGGACGGGTATCAGTGTTTAAATTACTTTAAGGATGACTACAAGTTTTATCTTATTCTTTAATAGGAAGTCACACATAATGATCTCACTTTGCTTTTTAATGTTTTCTCTGTCTTAATGGCTACAGATACTTCAGCCTCCCCTGGCAATGCCACATACTTTCAGCCCCTGAAAATCAGAACATTTTAAAGTTAAATGAGAACGGGAAATCCAACATTTTAATCTCAGCTAGGAGAAACAGTATTTCAAGTACAGAAAATATTGGCACAGGTTAAGAAAAGAAAAATTGATTCAGTCTCTTCAAAAGCTTAGAAGGGTAGAAATTATCTTCTTCCATGAAGCACGAATGAAGTAGTTTTAAAGGAAAGCATCCACTGACAAGTGACACAGCTATATCTAACTTAAAAGAACAAGATTTAATGCTAGATTGAATTTTGTTGGCAAGCTGGAAAAACTCCATCGATATCAACTGGACTGCCTGCTTACGTGAAGCCAGGACTTGTTTTATGGCATCACACAGGCAGTGTGACCTTAGTTTCGAACTTGTATTGGCTAGGAACAGTGTGTCCCACTGAAGCATTAAAGTCTACGGACTCAGCCAAATCTTCCATCTCAAAATGACATCAAGTCAAACCAGCAACAATTATCATTCTAGTCTTGAAATATGGAATAGCACATGCAAGAAACATGACCCACTTCATCGGGAGACAGCTCAGATTCCAGCATTTCTTAATTCCTTCAAAAACTCAAGTCACCTTTAACATCTCAAACAAGGCCATTTAGCTGAGAGAAGACAGTATGCATTTTCTTCTTCATCAGGTATCTAAAAATTAGGAGGGAAGGGAACGTGCACCAAAAATCCCTAGAAAGAGTGAGTACGTCCTCCGAAGACAGGACAGGAGAGAGAATAATAGTGAATTACAGGAAAAATATTCCCCACCTCAAGAAAACCTGTTCTGTACATGTTGGTGCTTTTTTTCTTACAGTGTCAGCCAGTGCAATTGGCAAGCAGCATGTTGGGGCACCCCACAGCCTTGCCAACGCCCAGCATGCATGGTGCTGCACCTACGCTCCTGGGACACCCCCAGGCATCCCCCATCCGAAACCCATAGGATGGGAGAGTGAGAAACAAGTGACATTTCCCAACACACAGTATCTTCAAATTTCATATTGGTTATAATTCACCAAGGAGAGCCTTTAGTGGCCAGATAATTGCTACAGATCAGAGATTCATTTACTTGCCACAGTCAACTGCAGGGAAGAAGAAAACACCAAACCCCCCACACAAGCAATTGCCTCTCCTTTCCTGTATTTCTGGTGCTTTCCCATTTTGTGTGGTTTGTGACACCATTAAGCAAAGGGAAAGCCTAAAGCATCCTGCAAACCAAAGAAGAAAAGCTGGTCTTTCACAGGGATACAAGGAGGTACAGTACCTGCCCCTGAAGTACAAACAGGTTCAGACACCTTCTCTTAGAAAGATGAAGAGCATTTCACATATAATTCCTCCCACCCTCTCAAGGAGCCTTTAAAGTACTCAGGTAAGGAAGGCAGGATGTGCTGAGAGAAGACAGTACATTTGCATCTGACGCTTTGATGGTATAAACAGTTCTGTGTCCCCATATTTATTAAAGAGATCATTATGGCTACCATGCACAAGTGAAAACAGACAACAGACTTCACCAAACACTGGATGCAACATGGGCAGCAGAGGACGACTCAGGACTCCAGAGTTCCTAGGTGAAGGAAGGTCTACAGCTTCATACATACACCACTCTAATGCTGGCAGGTGAAATGCTGACCATTGCAAATAAAAGAGGAGGAAGAGGAAGGAGGTGGGAAACAGAAAGCTGGAACACAGAAGCATGGTGAAATACCTACCTCTGGTACTATTCAGGTTAAGACTGCACTTCAACAACTGCACTTCAACAAAATACACAGGTAATAAGACTAATAGCACAGATGGACTAGAAATGAAAAAACTTGTGTTTTTTTCTTATTTTCTGTAAAACTTGAGACCCAATCATCACCTTGAGACAATTTGTTCTTTCTATCCACAACGAAGAGAAATCCAGAGTCGCCAGCCCAAGTTCAGCAAAGACACTTCTAACGTCTTGTCTCCCCAAGAGTTTAAGTATTTTCATAATCATTTCAGAAACAAAGGTCTTCTTAAAACCTGACTAACAATACATTTAAAGCTAAGACTAAAGGTAATTATTCCTTTGCACAAAGGCCAAAGCAAACCTAGAAATAAAACAAATTGAGCACAGATTTTCTCCCTGTTTCAGAAACACTTGTATGCTTGCATTGCAACCTGCTGGTTTGGGCTGATTTTCTTCATGCAGTTCTGTCTTACCAGCCTTACCCTTGATGTTTATCGCTTGCTATAATTGTACAATTAAGGTATTAAGGTCCTCTCTTGCTATCTCCTACAGACTACAGGCAGTCTTCTCTTACTGCAGATTTGGCTCCAAGCAATTTTTGGCTCAGCTCTCTAGAGGAAGCAGTTTCAATACTGAGGTACAACTGACAGCAGAGACCAAGAAAATAATTTAGTGACACGAAGAGTGATGCTTAGCTTAGCAGATCAGCTAATGAGCAGACTAGTGCTGGAAAAGCCATATGCAGATTTCAGGCAGGGCAACACTCTTGGGTAACTTTCAAAATGCTTGACAATTCTTATTGCTTCCTTGGAAATCCTTGAAAAATACAAAACAAAGCAATTTCCAGCTTTTGCTTCAGAGAGGATATTCATGCTTTTAAAGACAGCCTCCAGCCCTAAAGAGAGATTTCTGTCACAGGCAGAATCTCCATCATTTTTGAATCCTCATAATTTCCATGCATTTCTCACCCACCCACACCCTCAGATAGCATCCTTGCAGCCAAAAGTCATGTCTGTGTACAGATAGGGTCACATAATACTGATGTTTTCTAAAGGTTCTCACTCAGCAACACCACTGCGACTCCCCATGTTTACAGTTGGATGACAAAATTTGTCTTCAAATGAGCCTTTCTTGTTCAAGAGAGGAACTGAAATCCAGCAGGAGGCTGGGGCTTTCATGCCCCCAAACCCAAAGATTATCGGTGGCCCAAATGAAACTAGGATACATGGGATCCCCTCTGTGTGTGCATGCAGGGTGTGTTGGAGCAGAGAAAGCGTGAGGCAAGAAGCTACACATTCCTTATGTCAACAAGGATTTGGGCAGATCTAAGAGAGCAACGTTTACTACCATCGGTCATGAGTGAAAGCCCCTGAAGATGTCTGTCGAACTCTGCTGACATAAACAAGCCTGCTCTTGGCCTGCGGGCTGCATAGCTCAGAGACCACGCATCCTTCTGACCTCCCACCCCTAACTCAGCTATGCCTGCACCAGCAGCCCCAGTTTGCTGTCAGTCCTTTTTATCTGCCCAGTTGGCAGGGTCAGCACATCTCATCCTAGAGCATGCCTATACACTTCCTCGAGCGGCTTCCTTCACCTTTGCACATGCCTATGATCTGACTGGACCAGTGCTGTTACCCCACCGGGTGTTACGGGGGGTATGCCTGCTTTGCATTGCTGGCTGCTGCTCCCCAGCATCAAACCAAAGCCTCAGGAGCTTCCCCCCAGGGCCTCTGCTTTTGCTGGCTGTCACAGAGCAAGGCCCTTGGGCTGAAGTCATCGAGCAGAATCCCCAGCCTGAGATGCGTTATGTTGCTGCTCACTCCCTCTTGCACTTGCCAGGAGGCACCATGCATGAGATCTTCCCTCTCCTGTCCATCAAAAGAAGGAATAAATTAGCTCCCAGCAGACTGAGATTCAGCTGTTCACTGGCTCCAAAGACCTTGAGCATCTGTAGCAGGCAAATCTCCAGAGGTATTTCATGTTCCGCCACTCCCGATCCCACCACATTATGATATCCATTACGGTGCCCTCCTCCACTGACCTTGGTCAGTGGATTTCAGCAGGCGTGGACCCCAAGGGTTCTACAAGCAGCAAACCCATGCTTTCCCTACTGCTGCTGACCCTTACTTACAGCATGCCAACAAGGCACAGCTCAAATCTTTCTACAAAAATGGTCTTTTCCATTTCTGGTACAGAGCTCCATCAATACCTTTTTTTTTATTCCTTCACCCCAGGATGGAGCAAACAGGTTAGGCAAGATCCATACCCAAGGATGTCCTGCCACATTTTCAGCACAAGGAGCAACCTGAAGCATGACTTCTCTTCTTCTCCTACCATATTTCACAACAATTTGGGTACTCTGCAGAAAAACTATGGATTTGCTACTACAGCTGCACCAAGTCAAAAGTTTGGTTTTGAGCATAAGGTTCAGTCATCTTTGCTGCCGTCTCTCCTGCTCCCACTGCAGGACAAAAAGACACAACAGGCAAAGTACCGACAAAAAAAAAAAAAAAAAAAAAAGTCATTAAACTTGTAAGACTACTTCATTTGAATGGAACAATCCTAGGCAAAAAGAGTAGATATTACCCCAGCAAGCCTGTATCCTGTGTCTGATTTCCATAGAACCAGAAGGCCAGATCAAGAAAACAAACTAAAAGGGCCAGAAACAGCTACAGAAAGCTACAGAGAGTTTCTGAGCTACAGAAAGCTCAGCAACAAGTAAGCAAGCACACAAGCTCACCTACCTGGTGTTTCAGCTGTCCAGCAGGAGGAAGAGCATTTGCAGAGCAGACATTTTTCCTTCTAGCAACAGGCTGCTCTTGTCCTGACACACCTGCCCTACACAGACCTGTACAAAACCAGGAAAGACAGGAGAAGCCCTCCAGCATTTTGGGACCCCATCTGCAGCAGCCACAGTCACATCCCTCTGCCAAGGAGGCTTCCTGAGACTTGACCAACAGTTTAGTTCTCTTTGAAAATGTCAGTAAAACCAGAGAGCACCAGGGCTCAGATGGGGAATAGATAAGGAACTACATAGGGTTGGGACTAAGGGAAGGAGACCTCTCACCACCACAATAATGCAAACAGCTTATCTACCATACCCTAGGGGGTCCCTTCCAAAGGCTGTTTTTTCTTCTCTTCCAGGAAGGGAAAGGAGGGGGGAGTGTCTTCTGGCACTCTTAGTTGAAAAAAAAAAAAATTTAAAAAATCACCACATGAATGAGGAGACCTACTCTCTGTTGGCCAAACATACAAGCACTTTTTCCATCACCACTCTCCTCAAATTGACACATTCTCCAGACGCCTCCTCACTGTCCCCTAGCTTCTTTCACCCCCGCAGACAAGGCCATGGGTGAAGACATTAGAGCAGATCCCACCCTGCAATGGGGAGAAAAGGCAAGGGAAGGGAACAGCACATGGGATCCCTCAGTTAAGTCAACCATTTGGCTTCACAACCACATCCAAACACCAAATGGATATGTTTTTCTTTTTGGTTTAATTGAAGGACGCCCATACTCACAGGTTTTGTTTTAATAAGGTTTGCTTTGTTAAAAAACAGAGTCTGTTTTCTAATTTAATATAGACGGAAACCAAGGTACAGCAAAGGATGTTTTTGTCATTTCAGAAGACCTTACTTATATATTATAAATCCACAGTTTCCAAGAAACTCACCTACGCCACACACAGACCCCAGCTGCCACTAACTGCACTTATGCAGGGCCATTTTTACCAGAGGGCTCCCGTAGTAGCTTTCCCGACTTTCTTTGCTGGATTTGTTCTCTGCCCTTCAGTCCCTCGCTTTTTTCACAGCTGGTAGGGGCCGAGCACACTTACAAGAGAGAGTTACTGTCGGCTGACAGATAACCACAGACAAAATACTGAGTTTCCTCAGTAAGTCACCATTTTTTGAAGTCTTAACACTTTGTAAGCATTTTGCAAATGTCTTCCATACCTGGCTTCTTCCTACAAGCTTGGAGCACCGACAATGTTCGGAGACTTGTCCCACATCTCCCTGTCCAAGAGTGCCTATTTGTAGGGGCCAGGCATACAACAGAAGCCCAGTACCTCTGCTGAGCACTGACAGGAGAGAACTGAATAAGAAACGTCTACAGCCATCAGAGCTTAAAGCCGTGCTACGGAGCCAGCAGCGCGTTAACCACAGACGGCCCAACCAAGCTGAAGTGAGTAGTACAATTAGTGAACCACTAAGTACCTCCACAGTCACATGCTTCAGCGACTGTCTTCAGAAAACCGTGAATGGCCCACTGCAGCTATGCTGAAGCTTTTAACGCTGAAATTAATTCATTCTTGACCCGAGGCAACAAAACCAATAAAAAAATAAAGAGCCACAAAAAAACCACCCACAACATGGATTTAGTCATCACCTAGACTGATGACTGCTGGTGAATAGCATGCAGGCCTTTCCTTGACCCACCACAACCCTCACACATAACATATACCCGATATGGATGACGTATATGATGACAATCCCGCCAAATTTCAACTTCACGTTATCCAAAGAAAAACGCATGCAGTCATCCCAACAACTGCTGCAGACCATCAGAAATTAAGGGAGAGAAGAAAATCAGCATTTGGCTATCTATGAATTGGAGGACACAGTATATTATACCCTAAATATGCTAACAAGGACATGAAGTCCCTACACTGTAGCATCCCCAACAAGGACACCTCAATGCAAACGCTCCAGCTTAAGGGATTTCAAGTCAACACTACCACAAGCTGCTATGCGGGTGGTGTTTAACCTGCTGCTCACACATAAAAGCCCAAAGTTGTAGCAAAATAAACCTTCAGTATGTCTAAACCATCATTTGTTGCATCTTAGGTTGCAGTTGCACTGGAGGTGGATAGCAGCAGCAAGGTGGCACCCTACCAATGGCCCAGTTAGGCAAGCTCCATGGCCATGCCAGCCCAGGGCAACCTTTGGGACTCAAAGCACCCCAAGGCCTCACAGACACTATCACTCTTAAGGAAGGGAAAAAAACCACATTTCTTGGCTCCCCCTGGAAAAAGCATTTAAATACAAAGAGGCTGCTGCTGGCCTGCAAGATCTCCAAATTGCACAGTGCTGGAAGCTGGGGGAGCACTTCAGAAAAGTGTCAGTAGCACCTGCCCAGGGCTTATACTCATCCCTAGGACAACAGCCACTATTTAGTAGCCTTCCACAGATTATTTCATGGAAGAAAAAAACAAAAACAAATACAATGTGAGAGTGTATTCACAAGATCCTATAGGAAGAAGAGGCATGAAAAACTGCTTTGTTTATCTCATGCCCCGGTAGGTATCTCCAAACACAAGTGGCCAAAGGCAAACTGTTCTATCATTCTCACAGACTTCTTAAGCCTTCCTGTGATGAAAAAGAACATTTCCATAAAATCATATTTTGCCAAACAATTTTCACATGCAGAAGTAAAAATTTCAGACCAATTCAAAGTTGAAAGCTCAACAGTTTTAATTTGGGAAACAAGTAGGAAAACACGAATCACCAAAAATAATTCTCCAAAGTAAAATAACACACACACCCCCACTAATACCCTGCTGTGAGCAAGCCTCAGACACAACCCCTTTAGAGAGGACACATGCCTTGTGTCTATGCACATTAGGAAGGTTCCAGTGGAATAATTACAATTAATCCATTACTTAATCTCCTAATCACTTCTGGGCAAACAGCATTCCTAGACATTTGTTAATGACACATTCATTTTCATGCCATCCTACTCATAAAAATTTTACCAAGAAAATAGATCAAAAAATGCCCAGGTAAAACCAGATACTTCAATTCAAAGTAACAAGCAAGAAAGATTCACAGCTGAGGCTTCATCCACAGCAGCAACTCACTGTCACTGGTGCAGGCACTGAGAGCTCACCCGTGCTGGGGGGTCTCAATGTAGAAGAAAAACCTCTCGACGGTGAAGCGGCCACCTCCCATTTCCAGCTGCTCAAGCTGGGTTTTAAGTGGCTATTGCACCAAGTTACTGATGCAGCTCATGGTCCACACTCTCCCAGCAATTCCCTTCTTACTCAATATAGTATACCTAACATATATATTGAAGATTTAAACACGCAGTGAACAAGTTAAATCACCCCACGGGATGCAATAACAAGGTGTTACCAGAAAAATCTGAAAGCAGACAAGAGTAAGAATAGAAATTCAGGCAGTCTTTGAGACGCTTCAGACCTGTGTCTTGCTTGGTATGTTTATGAAAGACCTCTAACACTGACTTTTTTTGTTTATTACTAGAGGAAAGAGAATATTCCAGCATGGGAGCCCTGAAGCTAAAATTAAAAACCTATAATTTGGGTTCAGAAGCAGTTGGTATAATTCAGATCCCAGCCACAATGAGAGGTCTCCAACATTATCAACTGTCAACAATTATTACTGGCTAGACACACAAAACAGCTTTGTTCTGAACTGGAAGCCACAACTGCAAGCAGCAGTAATTGCTACCAAAGGCAAAACACACAAAACCCCCCAGCCTTTCCATGCAAAATACCCTCCAAGAGTAATATAGGAGTGGATACAAAAGTTTGACTATCTCCACACACATCTTTAAAAATCGGAGAGTAAAATCCAAGGCTGTATACCAAGCAAAGGAGGGAACGACCAAGGAAAAGGCTTCCCAAAAAGACATTTGTTAACTATGCTGAGCTGAATGCACATTTAATGAAACACTGTGTTCATTAGTTACTGAACTTCCACTAGCAGTTTAAAGGAAAGCTACACATGGAAGAGATGAAATCCATGCAATTGAATACTCCTGAAATTGCACACATTTCCACACTAACCCTCAGCACGTTCACCACAACCAATATTAAACCCCAAATCAGTTTATACTAATTACTCACCTTATTTTCACAGAGGGATCTTCACACTTCAGCAAGCCTCAAAAAAGAAAAAAAAAAAAAGAAAAAGAGAAAAAAAAAAAGAAAGAAGAGAAAAGGCTATTTGTACAAAAGCAATTTACTTGTCTAGTCTTTTTATATTCATTTAGCTATGCACTTAATTATTTTGGCAGGTAATTCTGTCAGCTCAAGTTTCCTTCCTTACAACTACCCTTTTGCAAACTGACAGCACGAAGCAATCACATTTTTATAACCGCACAGCCTATAGCAACAGAATAAACAAAGTTTTCTGAGTCATGGGGCGAAATCCCAAACCCACTGACTTCATTAGCAGACCTGCCATTAACTTAATACAACTGGTGCAACTTTCCCAGAAGACAATGAAGATCAAGTGAGGAAATGTATTTTAGCAGCAACACGCAAATGTAGCAGGACTTAAGTTCAATTTTTCTTAAACACAACATGTACATTTTTAACATGTGCCATACAGATGGCACGGAGAAAATGGGAGTTATGTTTGTCCTCTGGTGTGGGAGTGCAACAGGTTTCCTCACCATCACATACATAGTTTTATGGAGAAAATCCTGCCAAAAGGGCTCTCCAAGATGCTAAGTTACTTGGACTCACGTGGCCCAAATCAGTCAGTGCATCTCTAAAGCATCCTGCACCCCTTGCCCTAGGGACAAGCGGGTATCAGTACCAGTCAGGCTCTGGGAAGGATTTCCCTGGTTCTAAACAACTAACAAAACATCCGCCTGGCCTCAACTGCTCCTGGAGTTTATTTCCTGCCTCCAAAATCAGTGCAAATAGCTCATGTGTCACCTGTCCCAGCTCCCACAGACGTAGGGGATGCACAACAACGTAAGACAGTGCTAGGCTGAAAATCTTTGCTTCATCTGGAAAGAGATAGCTCAGACACCAGAGGCAGCCAAGGTGGCAGAGCCCTTTGGGGGCTCTTTTGTATCTGAACAACCAATAAGTGGCTTAAGAAGAACTAGTAACAAGGTGGGGATGTGACAGCCTCAACCCAAAATGCTTCTCACATCATCCAGTTTCTGCACTTTATGCATTATTTTGCATTCTTCCTCCCTGACTTGGTCTTGACAAATGCCACAGGGAAGCCAAGACTCTTTAGGGAGATGCTTAACCCTTTTTTTGCTCCCAAGTTAGAACAAATTAAATATCACTAGCTATCATATTGCTTTGTCACCATAACAGCGCTCCATCCTCCAGCACAGCAGATATCAAACCCTCTGGATGAAAACCCACCATCGTCTCTTAAAATCATGCTGATAAAAGAACATGATAGCAAGTGGAAAAATTAACTGAAGTCAGCCCTCTTTGCATATTTTTGTTTTTACTGTGGTTCTCCAGATCACCTGTCACACAGTCAATGGAGAATAGTTTTAAAAGTGCCTCTGCAATCATGTCACACAGGCACGTACCCAAACTCCAGGGAGGGTCCATGATGAATGAACAAGCTGCAAATGGAGGCCTCCTGCAAATTATGCAGGTGTGGATAGAAATGCAGGTAGGGCACAAATTAAGGCTCGCATAAAAGTTTCAAACAGCGCCAAAACTCTGCAGGAACTTACTGGGTGACTGTGAAGCAGTACTCTTAAGGTTTTAAGATGTGCTTTTGACAAGCAAACTGCCCTGAGGAACTGAAAGGAGCCCTGCTGGAGTGCTGGCCAGGAAACAGAGGGAGATGCCTTTTGCCCAAGGCTTCACTGACAGCAAGTCACAGGGAGCGTGCCTACAGGGAGGAGAGTGGTGGGACACAGCACAAACAGCCCAGCCCATTCATGAGAGCACTCATGGTGAAGGAATGACTGACAGCAGGACAGTACACCTTCAAAGCTCAGGGGGCTTCCAGTGCCAGAAGATCAAAGGGGTGCTGGAATGGAAGGAGGTGGCAAACAGGAGAAAGAAGGGGCTGTTTTGAGATGAGGATGGCAAGAGCTAAAGTCGAATGGGAAGCAGCTGGGAAGCCTGTCTGGGGTTAATGAGGAAACCCGTATCTCTCCCCAAACCACACCAAAAGATAAAGGCAAGCATAGGATTTGCTGTAGAAGAAGCTAAGGGAACTAACTGTGACGGACTAGGGTAAGAGATAATTCAAAACAACAAAAAACGCCTGCTGCTACAATAATAGATGGGCCCAACAGACAAGCAGTAACTGGATCCAAGCAGGAATTGCCCTGGCTTGCTGAAAGCCTGGTGCCTGACTGAGCACTGCTTATCAGGGAGGGTGGAAAGCCAGATGGAGGGCCAATGTGATGAATGTGATGACAAATTGGCCAGGATATTGTACAAAAGAAAAAAAGAGGGGAAAAAAAGAAGAAAAAAAAAACTAACAAAGGAAAGGGGGGAAGCAAGGAATCAAAATGCAAAGTAAAACTTTCATAACATCACTAGTGTTCTCCACACTTCTTTCTGTGAGTAACAGACAAGACACAGGCAATCAAGGTATTCATGTTCCTGTAGAGGAGCACTGGTACAGCAGGAAATCACGGGCAAAGCATTAGGCTGCAGCTTTCTGTCATGAGGTTTTAAATCTCCAGATATAAGATGTTTTGAGTGAGAGATGAGAGATGTTTTCCAGCTGTGGTTTAACTTTAGCCTAGAGATATGCAGTTGCTCTGTAAAGGTAGTTCCTAAGAGTATTTTTTACAACAAAGGGAGAGGAAACTACAGTCATCTGAAAGTGCTATCGTCAGCCAGTCTGAGATGAAACAGCAGAGCACTGACTGATATTGATGCAGGATGAGATGGCTCTCACATCAGGGAAAAAAAGACTTTGTTCCTTAGGTAGTTGGTTTGAGCTGCAGTTCTCCAGAGGCAGCTGTGGAGCATGTATGGCTTTACGTGGGGAATGTAGGAGAGCTCTTCCACTTTGAAAAGACATTTTGGGAAAAAAAATAGCAGAAAGGACTATCTTCTTCTAGATAGAGCAGCACTGGTACAGCCCCTTCAGCCTCCCCAGGGAGAGGTACATCTGCCCCCACCAATGCAAGGGTTTCACATGAGCCCTCAGCTGAGCCCACAACTGCAGGAACAACAATGGCAGAGGGAAAGCTTGACAGGTCCTTGCTCCTAAACTTCTCTAACAGCTCTCTTCACACCAGCATTGACTGTAGCCACCCTGAGCAGCTGCTCCCAGCACCAGTGAGCTGACCCAAGACCTTCTGGAGCAGCCACCTACCCACCCCCCCAGGCCTCACCACTGCATAGGGCTATCACATTTAGCCCAAAAGGACCCTGGCATCTTCCCATGCTGTGTGAGATAAGGAGCACATTGCAGGTAATACAGAGTCAAATCCAACATTGGAGGTTGCCTCAAACCTTCTGCAATCAACCTTGTCTTCACAAAACACCCTCCAAGAGGCTAATCAAGTTACTGTGCAGCACAGACCCACTTTGCATCAGCATCTTTGCCATCATTCTGCAAAGGGAAAAGGTCCTGCCCTCCAGTAAGTCACACAATTAGGCAAACTAAACGAGTCATCAATAAACCCTTGATTGTTCAATGAGACGTCGCTAATGGGAAGGCAAGTGTACACTGCCAGAATCCATGACATCATAGTGATAATTTTCAAGTTATGCTTGATGTTTCTGTGATGAAGCTATTTTCAGTTGCTTTGAATCTTCTTCAGAAAAGTCAGTCTTTGAATAAAAATTAAAAGAAGTCGTGATTGTTCTGAGCTCAAATGCATGCATTTAATCAGTCCAGGTGTTTAAATTATTTATCCGTGAGGAAGAAAACTGTACTCCTCTTAGGAACAGAGCACATGAAGGGGAAAAACAATTAGACATAAAGATATGCTGAATAACATGAAGCAGTAGAGAAGTCTCTTATGCACAACATAACTGTGACCAAGGGTGTTGCAAGTATTTATGCTATTGCAGCCTGGGCTGCAAAACTCAAAATACAGAGATTTGCTACGAAGAACCATTTCCCAACCATAAGGCAAAATTACTTTTTTTTTTTAACAAGCACAAAACCCCAGCTGAAAGTTGGTGCTTTCTGTAGTTTGGAAGAGCTGAACTTTTTCAGTGCTTTTGCAAACCCAGAAACAGCACCTGGGAAAAAACAAAGTAATTCATGATCTATTTCCCCATAAGTGTTAACATCCAATGCTCTGGGGACCAGTCCCTTTCTCCTCATCACTTCAGCATAGACAATAACCTCTCCCCTATCTTCTTTCATCTTAACCTTCTCCTCCTCTCATTTTTCAAAGCCAAGGGTCTACCCAAGCTGCAAGGGAGACCTTCCACATAGAAGACATGTAGGATGGGAATGCCACTGCAGCCTGCTGCAGCCTTATTAGGTAGTTCTCCTGGCAATGGCTACCACAGAAGCAGCTGGTCAGGCACTACAGCTGGACTGAGTGCACCCAGGTGGACTGAGGGGCTGTGGTAATCCACCAGGACATCTGGTTATAAATATAAGCCATTCCCACCACCCTTACTCACTGCCCGCTCTTTCAAGGGAAGAAATTCTTAAAACAAGTCTGCTTTAACATTAATGGATTAGGTATCTTGCTCCAACTCTCAGATGCTTGGTTCCTCAGAAGACCTGGCTTTATCCACTGAAATTAATGGAGAAGGTCAAGAAAGAGGTGTATTTACATTGCGTGCTAGAGAAAAGTAAAACTAAGTGTCCTGCTGCCAAGACTGATGCATTTACACAACGTTGAACCCTAGCATCAGTACCTTCACTTAGAAAGACTTAGCCAATTAAGTTGATAGCACAGCATACACTGGCACTTTCTGAGCATGCAGGAAAACAAATAGGCAGTTCTTATTTCAGCAAAGAATCTGGCTCTTCTCCCAGCTTGTTACCAGCTTTCCCTGCCTCACCACCCAGCATGCACCATAGCCTGCCATGGAGGTGGGTAACAGCTACTGAGCAACAGCCTGCTTCTCTGTGAACAACCTAAAATCCTTTCTTGGCTTTGCCATATCACAAAGATTGGGCTGACTATAGAGAAAACAAAATCCCTACCTTTGAGCAAAGAGACCCAGTGAGAAGTTCAAGGTATTTCAGCTCACTTCAAGCCACTGCCAGATGTTGTTTCAATCATTTTGTTTCCATAATCTGGGCACCACACCAAAGATCACAAAGTCTGAATTTAAGTTTCATTTAAAAAACATCTTGTACGAGAAGAATCATTCCTCCATTATATTAAGCAAAAACCATAGGCTGCTGACAATGCTATTACAGGCAGCAACATCAATGGAAAATTACATACAAACACATATATAAAATATATAAAAACACTGAGCTGGAAAGGTTACTAACAAAAATAGAAAGGAAGACCCCCGAGACATTCTCTTTGTAACTCCTTTTTACACAAGCCAACACTTAAAGCCTCCTGGCTGAGATTCTCTAGGTAACTTACAAACCATTTTATAGCATCATTGCTCAAACCAATCTGAGTATCCAGTAGGGCAATTTATAAGGGAATGACAAGCCTGTTGTTGACAAAATGCTTCACAGAGCAATGAGAAAACCTACAATGCAGATACATCAACTTTTTTGAAAGTAACATTGGTTCAAATTGAGTTATAATGGGAAAGTGACCTGTTTTGATACCAAAGGTCCTTGTTACAGCTCAGAGGAAAAGTGTCGGCGAAACACTGCAAGAGGGACTCTTTCACAAGGAGGAACAGCCAAATGAGAGGGGAAAGAAAAGGAAATTTAAAAAAATTATAACATTAGACCAGCTGCAGGCACTACAGCCTGCTCAAGTGCTTCCAGGTACAGGGGATCCCAAATCCCCTTCCTTCTTCTTCGGTTTGATTCTCCAGCCATGGGAATCCTTCATTTGATGTTTGCATTCAGCTGACATAAGCCTTTTTACTCAGTTTTGCCAGAGTGCACTTTTGTCATTAGTTCTGGTTAGAGATACAAATGAGATGGCACTTCCATTTTTTTTTCTTTTAACTAAAGTGCCTTATGCTGTAACTCTAAAGATAATTACTTTGGGGCTGAAATTTCCTATTCTTGTTCTCATCACAGAGGTACTTATCTGAAGATCTGCTCGGTCATTTAAGGTTTTTAAACATTTTCTCAGATAAGCACAGCTGTAGTTTTAACAGTAGCTAAAATTACAATTACAGAATATAAGAAAGGAAAATTTGATGTGATGTTTCATGCTTTAGTTAACAGTCTTCCAAGATACAATGCTCCAGTTGCTCTGGAAACTGTAACTTGGACACAACCATGCAGATATATCAACCCTGTGGCTATAAATGAAAACACTTCAGCAACACTGCACATTCATGTGACAAACATTTTTAAAAACAAGCATAGCATCCTAAGCTTCGTATAGGCAGGGAGCATCCCTCAGCTCTCCATACAGGACACAATTCTCTGGCTGCATTTCGAGCCTTGAGAAATGACTAAGCCGGAGCCAGAAGAGCACGTGGACCTACCATCAAGCCAACCACACTTCAGATACGCGAGAAATGGGAAACACAGGTGGGTATTTGAGGAATATGCCAGGGGTTCAAAAGCAGGGATGTTTCTTCTTGTGTCTGCATGGTGCCTGTCACAATGCAGGCACAGTTGGTAGCAAACGCTGGTACCAGGAGGACTCAAAAGACAAATGAAGATGGTAGACAGGCTGGGACCTGGTACACAGTGCTCTGAGCCACCAGCCCAGGAGAAGGCAGCAGAAAGGCTGGAGCTGGAAATGGAGCAAGACAGCAACCACTGGGAGAACGTGGAGGGGCTCAAAAGCAGAGTAGGAAGAATGAGTGTGGGGTGTTTGTGGAGGAGGATTGAGCACAGCACAACACCAGAAGCCCAATATGTGTATTTTTTTTTAAAAAAAGGGGGAAATATTACATACGTAACCAACGGCCTGAGTGCTGGTTGCTGTGGAAACCATAACTTTGAATTCAGTGGCTAAACCCTAGCATTGCTATTTATACCATGCTCCTCACTACAGCACGAGAACTTCATCTTAGAAACAGAGAGCTCCTGTACCAGACAAACGTGGGTTTTTCCTTCCGTTATATGCAGTGATCCTTTCAAATGATGCCTCACAAGGTTTGTCCAATGTTCCTGGCCACTGAATGACAACACAGCATAATCACCTCTGATAGCAGTGGGTCTTTTTTTTTTTCCCCCCGTCTTTCCTCTTCCAAGCATGAGCAGATGAATCACTGGACAGACCTCAGGCAGGATTCACTGAATTCTGCTTCGGTCAAGAGCAACCAGAGAAGCCAAAAAGGCCATTTACAACAGCAGTATATCTTGTTCCCCTTAAGGCAAATTACAGTCAGCATTGCATGAGACTATGGAGGGCCAGATTCCAAAGTCGGTTATCATTAAAGATGACAAGCACTACATTTGTTTAAAAACTCCAGAATATTGCCTTTAATATTCTGGAAAGCATAAAGATCATTAATGCAAGAATAACAAAAAGGCTGCAGATTAAACTCCCATTAGAAGAATCCCTTTAAAAAATAATTTCGTTTTTGAGTTGCTCTGCTAGTCAACAATGAAACAGCTTTTTCCTCCATGGGAAAGGTGGTTTTGGGGCAGTATTCCCGCAGCCTAAGTGGGAGGAAGATTAATTTGCCTGTAATCAAAGCAGAGGGTGAGCCAAGTCCCCATAGGTATGTCATATTCCTCTTCCACCTCCACCATTCCAGGACCTGGAAGGGAAGAAAGAGTCCCATTCTCCAACCGCTCCTAAATCATGTATGTTTAGTAGTACAGAGGTGCTAGCACAGCATGTTCATTGCCACTACTAAATATACACAATAACTACCTTGAGGGTGATGATCAGTTTTTGAGACCCTTCCCAGGACCTGCACACACATTGGTCCCCAAATCAAAGACTACATGGCATACGAGGGCAACTAAGCCAAAAGCTGAGACAGAAAACCACAGCGCTTTCCAAGGTCACTCACACCTTCAAAACCCCAGGGGACCATCCCATCCATGTGGGCTCATCAGAAAGTAGCAAGGACAACCCTTACATGCACTCAGATAAGCTATACTCTGCCTGAAGAAGGCAGCATTTTCTAAAGGGAAGGGCAGCTGGGGATTGCGCAGGGACAGGAGCAAGGACTGGGCAGAGGGGCTCCAAAAGTTGCCAAACCAGAAGGAGTTGGAGGAAGTTGCTCTCCGCAGGATTGGGCCTTTATGGCTAAGGTGAAGAAGGTCTCGTTTGCCCTTGTTCAATAATTTGTATCACAGCATTGAAGCGTCATTGAAATTGACAGAAGCATTTTAATAATACAGAAAAGGAATACAGGAAAGAAAAAAAAAGATGCTCTAATCACAGATTAGGCACCCAAGTAATCCCTCCATAGATCTCAGCCTCCCCTAATTTATTCCAATACATTTTTTTAATCAGAACTTCATACATAGCAAAACGATTAACAAGTCACAAGTACTGCCTATTTCCTAGCTCCGGCCAGCTTGCACTAGCCCTGAGTCCTCCGGCTGCCGCTGAGAGGGGGAGGCGGGAACGGAGGACCTACGAGGAGCGCCAAGTCGATTTCTCCCAGCGCTTCCCAGTCCGACGAGGCAGCACCGCGCTGGGATTACGCACCCATCCCCGCAACTCGGTTGAAGACCACATTTGCGCCAGCGCTTCCCGTCAAGCCTCGGACCGCCAGCATCACTCAGCTGTCCCCAACTTCAGCAAGGGCCAGGCTGCACCCTGGCGACCCGCGGGCGAACACACGTACCCACCGCTACTAATGAGCTACCCGCTCATTAAGGGTACCGTTCCCTAAGTGACACCCGGGCTGCGTCCCCCGCACCGCGGCCGGTACCGCGTTCCCCCCCCCCCCCCCCACC
>VZRU01007205.1:0-16427 GCA_013398155.1 Pedionomus torquatus | reverse complement strand
TTTTTTTTTTTTGTTTGTATCTTAAAACAGGAACAGCAATGTAATAATGGAGGTTTCTTTCTGTTTTTTAAGTAACTCAGGCTGGTTCCAAGACCCTGAACTCCATACACAGAAAGTAACTGCCTCTGCCCCTTTTAGCAGGGATGGTCTGCTTCTATGCATGATAAATATTTATTACCCCTTATAGTCCCTTGAAGAAGCTCTCCCAGGTCTTTACTTGCTTCAAAAATTATAATAACACCTTCCCTGTCTTTTTCAGCCAGTATTTTCCTGAATCATTTTCAGGCTGCAGCAAGGCTAATGGTAGGATCACACCGTTGCACATCTAGGATTATGTAAAAGAGGAGATGCATTTGATGAATTATTGTCCACCTTAGCTGCTCTTTTGAAAAGTGCTGTTATCTGTGCTCACTGCCAGTTGCAAGTGAAATGATATGTAAAATCACGGAGTACTTTGGATAATGGCAAAATCTGAGCTTCCCCGGCAGTATGATTGCTCATGGCAGAAGGACACATATGGGGAAGGCAATAGCCCTTGCTTCCAATCCCTGTTTTGTTGTCAGTTTATGTTATTAAAGGGTTTCTTTCAATGTCATTGCTAATTTATGGATAAAGAATGCATTACTGGAAAGCCTATATGAGGAGGGGGGAAAAAAGGACCATCACTGAATATATTTATCTCTTGTTGGATTATCTTAACCCACACATGTAAACCTAAGCAAAATCTGTGTTATTGCATTAGCCTTTTACTACTAGAAACCTGGCCTCAGCCCTGATGTAGGTCACAGACAGAAAATCATTTATGTCCTTAACTAAATCCCAAAGGGGATGTTTGCCCTTGCAACCGCCTCACTAAGACCCTAGCAGGCTTTGGTCCGGCTTTTGCCATTGTGAAAGGAACCATGAGGAACCCACGAAGGTCGGCAGAAGAGAGGACAGGGATGGCACACTTTGTGGAGGCATTTTCTTTCTCTACCTTTCTCTTTGCAGAAATTCTAAGACAGAGGTGTGGGATAAACCAGCAAGAGACTGGTGTATTGACTATGTGAGTGACAATTCCATAGGCTGCACCAGTGCTGTCTGAAATGTCAAGGATGCACTTTAAGAGAACAGAAATAAACGAAATTTTGAAAGCTAGATGTGAGGGAAGTGCCTACCTGAAAGATATCCCTTATAAATGGCAGAGCAAGAAAGACAGCCTCCCAGACAGAACCTTCCCTTAGCAGATAGCTATTGTACTGGTTCAGCTATAATGTAAGTAGTGCCATGAACAGTGGTGTTGATGCAGCAGAAGGAGATGGTGGAGGTGGGACTGGGTGGGAAAAGGAGAGAGGAGCCAGAAGACACTTGAAGTGCCACTGGCATTGAGAAAAGCATAGCCTAAGCCCACAAATCAGGTGTTTGCTGGGACAGGCAGTTTGGTTTGGTGTTGGGTGGTTGTTGGGTTTTTTCACTAGCTCCACTGATACTGCTGAGGAACAGCAACTTTCAGGAACACAAGCCCTTCCTTACTTCTGAAACAAAAGCAGCAATCCTCATGTTATGAACAGATTGAGATTAGTTGTTCTGGGTTTAATTGAATTATGTTAATTAGCTGGACAAATTGAGAACGAGTTTAGCCAGTACTTGTTGAAGGGCCCAGAAGGGAGAGGTGGTAGGAGAGGTAGGCAGTACTGCCTGTGGGATACTGAGGGGCTAGCAGGAGCTGGGCATCTATAATATATCTTAAAAGTATCTTCTTTATAGCTGAGATGTCTGTTTAGCCACAAGGTTCTCCAGATTCACTTTTTGAAGGTATTTTATTTCTTCAGATTCGCTTTTTGAAGGTATTTCATTTTATTTCTTCAAGGGCAGCAGTGCACTGAGTGGCGCAGACATCTTTCTAATGTATGCACGTGTGCTGTGCCCCTGACTGCTTTGGTGGTTGGGGACATGCGATGGCAAGTTGTGCAGCCGGCGCTGTGCAGTAATCCCCCTTATGGGAAGGATTAAGGAAGAGCTTGGCTGAGCAATTCAGGAGAAGCACTGATGTTCCGCAGAGATGATGTCAAAGAAATACCTGTCTGAGTAATAAGAATGGATTTTAAGAAGTCATTTTATCTCGAAAAGGGCATTACTCAGATTGTAAGTATGCGGGCTCCTACGGAGATAGACCTCAGTGCTTCCGATGGCTTGCTCTGTAGCATCATCTGGTGGTAGCAGCAGGGACAAATTATCCCTCTGCTACCTCTCTTCTGTGTATCCTCCATTACTGTAGTGCCTCATAACCTCCCTGCCTCTTATTTTTTCTCCCCACCACTCCTTCTTCTCCTCTAAGTAAGTTATTCCTCTTCCTAGAGTGACTGGAGTCCCAGCAAAAACTCGAGGAGTACTTGTTTCAGGTGACTGAAAGACTGCTGGTCCCACAACTGGCACTGCATGAAACTTGTCCTTTGGTAGAGGCTCAGCAAGGGCCAACATAACATTGAACCCATTTGGAGGGTTGCGTTTTCCTCATTTGAACTCATTTGGAGGGTTGCTAAAGCGACTGTGTGCAGCATGGAGATTTGCAAGAACATACTCCCAGCGCACCCTCTTATGGACGTAGCTTTGTAATCTCTTGGGTGTATCTGGTGTCCCAGCTCCTGAAAGGGCTACCTGGGGAAACACGCTTGCAGCCCACAGAATGACACGGGCAAGAAGCCGGTGGCCCTGCTGCTTGAGGGTGAGTGGGCTGCAGCAAGCCTCAACCAAACCTCCAAGCCTTCCGTCCCTGCTGATGTCAAATCAATTTGCCTTTTTGTGGCAAACCTACAGCCCAAGCATATTTAGGGAGAATTAATCAGACTTTACCTCATAATGTTTTAGGACCATGAGACGTAGAGAGGCATGCAGCTGCTTATGAAAGGCATGGGAGAGAGTACTCCTGCCCTTCTTGTCTAAATCATTAGCCTGGAGCTTTTCTTCCTCAAATATTAATGTTTTCCAGATTACCTGCTCCTTATGAAAAGGCGATCGTGCCTGTGGACTCTTTGAATAATTCATTTATAATATTAAAGCCAGAGAGAAGTGAACTTTTACTGAACAGTGGGTTAGAGCATGGCCTGCCCATGCCATCCTTGCCCCAGGGGAGGAAAGCAATGGGAAGCATCCCCAGCCTCCTAGTCCTTTGGAGATGGCAGTATGGAGAACAAAAAAAAAAAAAGTGGTCAGATTTGCTACAGACCATCTTCTCCCACAGGTGTGTAGGTGCGGAGCAGGGAAGGAAGGTAGGAATTGGGTGGGGCAGTGAGGGGCAGGGAGAGGCAGCTCGATGAGATAGCTGGATTTTTAAGCCACTCTTAGCATCATTGCTTCTGTAGGTAGCCACTGATAGGGTCACTGCCTTTCCTCAAAATAAACAAATAAAGCAGACAGTGAAACTCTGTCATTTTTACTCCTGCTATCTGTGGTGCCACAAGTATCCCTGGTGTGATACCTCTTTTTTTTTTTCCAAAGGTCAACCAAGAACCTGGATTCACCTAGTGCAATTTAAGACACAGCTTAACAAGTGGCTGGGCAGATCAGATACAAGACGCTTTTGAGCATTTGGCCCCGGTATTTGCACATATAGCCCCTTAGGAAGGACATGGTCTTGAAGGGATGTGAGATATGATTAAGAAATGCTAGAAAGTGAAGGATGAAGTGACAGAACAGACTATTCCTTGCATATGGAAGAAGACCAAGGACTGATTCCTAGCTAAGCAGCTAAACAACACATCCCCTGTGCACAGCTATGGACTAGCCTGCTCTGTTGGTAAACACCTTGGAGATGCTGGTGAAATTATGTAAAATGTTGACCTAAGAATTCCTCAGCGCAGATAATCAGGAATCTTGTTCCTGAACTTGAACTCCTGCTCCTTCCATACACAGCAAGTGTACGCATACCTTACCTCTTCTTCAGGAACTAGGGACAAAATTGCTGTCCTCAAGGACTCTCACAAGCCAGAATATGTGCTGTAAAGCTTGAAGGGAAAGGCAGAGAGCAGGTGAAACCAGACTGAGTTAGCTTCTCTGGAGACACATCCCCCAGCACAGTTTTAAGCAACGCCATGACTTTTGTGACTTCTGGCTTTTTTGAGTTTTCTGCTTGGACCCTAAACCTCTGAGATTATTTGATGTCGGCAATTTGCTGGTGCAGTCTTGGGCAGCTCAGGAATCCTGAGCTGGCTGGGCTGAGAGCATATCCATTCATCTTGCCCTGGCCTGCTGTGATGGATGTCAGATCCCACCTCAGAGGGGACCAGAGGGTGTTAGGTGTTCCTGAATGCTTGTGCCTATTGATTTGTGTTTATTGGTTCCATTATTTCTATTTACACAAGGACTTTTGCTGTCCTCCCATAACTCAGCCCTGCCAGGCGAATGCAGGTAATAAGTCACTCTTACCCTCCAGTTCCAGCGGCTTCTCCATGATGGGTGCTTGTTTTCTGCCTACAGGGACAAACTGCAGCCTGCGCCCATGCTTGAAATGGAAGGTACAGAATGGCTCCATGCCAAGTGTAGTACATATGACCAGCCATAAGCGCTGCTCTGGCTGAGCGAGGGGAGAGGGAGAGGCAAAAACCTTGGAGGCTCCTTGTGGAATTCAGCCACAGCAATGTTAAGTGGGTGCCGGCACTGCCCCTGCACCCTTTTGTTACTAAATCCTGTTAAGGGATTAGCTTGTCTGTGTCCTCGGCATTTTGCTCTCATATTTGAAGCAGGGCAAGTTGTTTAGTGGTCTGTGCAATCGGGAAATGGTATGTTGGAGGAGCCAGGTGTTGCCTAAATTGGTATTCCCCTTTCTTGTATTCAAGGGGGCTTGTGCTATGTGAGTTTGCTATATTCTCTACTTCTCTCTGTCCTGGTGAGGTCCTACATGTCACCAAAGGGCAATAGATTCCATCCTGCCATTTTTACTGAAGCTCTTGATGTTACATGACTATTGCAATTTTAGAAAACTCACAAAGTATCTCTTGTGCCATTCACTTTAAAATCCTTTTCCCCTAGACAGACTGTGTAAACATGACAGACCGGTTCCATGTTCTGCAATGGATAGGTTTTTCCCCCCGACAAGCAAGTCCTTCTGCCCCTTGTTTTTATCACAGTCTGATGTAAGCTGCCATATAAAGATGTCCTCTGTGTCCCCAGAGGAATTAGAGCAATCATTTGTACACATGTGAAGGCTTTCTGATCCTTTTTCAGACTAGTTGTTTTCAACCCTTGTGAGACAGATTCTCTTTTCCAGAAAAATATCAGCTATCCTCTCCAGACACTGGGGGATAAGGAAGGAGATTTTTTTTTCCAGAGTTTATATTGTCACACAGCCAAATATTCATCAAGGTTTCCAAATTAGAAACCTAACTTAAAAGGGGGAAATTTATTTTTGTTGATCTGATAAGCCTACATCATTTTTTCTCTTTGCTTCCTCAGACCCCTTACCCACAAATCTTAATGCTATCAAGCATATCCAACAGACCCTTAGGTCTTAGCCGAGTCCTGCTTTTGCCGGATGGTCTGAGGCTGAAATCTATATAAAATGGGATTAGACATAAAGCATGTCATCTGGTTAAAGGGATATACTGGGAGAAGGGCAATAAGAAGCCCATCACAACAGTTTTTGTTTAATGGAGCAAGGACCGCCCCCTTCTAAAATGTTCCTTTTATGTTTTATTTTAATTTAAATGGTCTATCTATGTGCACTAACAGGGAATTAAGCATGACTTTTAAAACCTTTCCTGGCTCTGGTTTCTCACAGTCCCTAGATCTGAACACCTGGCAGAGAGATGCAGAGGTTCTCCACACAGGACATTATCTGAAGTCTTCAGAGAAATACTTCCCAGGGCCTGACATCAGCAACTCACATGCTGCTGGTTCAACTGAGCAGGGCCTGCCTGAACCCAACATGGCAAAAAAACCCAAGTACCTGAAACTTGGATGACATGGGCTGCAGAAAGTGGTAGCTGTTTCATAAAAGCTGGTGGTTGGTCCAGCTGGAATTTCTTCTTTCAACTCTGGGCCTCCTAATAAGGGTGAAGATGGTAACATTTACATGAGGGAGGACAAGGGCAGTCGTGTATGTGTAGAAGAGCCAGCACGCCTGGTTATCTTCTTTTTCTAGCCACTACAAATTTTACAGTATTTTAGCAATGAAGAGTAGAAGTACTGTGGAAGGTGGAGTCTGTCAAACAAAACCTGGGCCACTAATGCCATCCAGTGGCTGGCACACACTAACACACGTGCCATCACTAATAAACCCTGAATTGACTGGAACGTTAACTCTCAAATCTTTCCCTCACCCTATTTACAATGATTCACACAGCATTTTTTTCCTACCAGAGCCTAGTCTTGTACTAAAAAAATTTAAGAAACCACGTAAGATAAGTTCTGTCTAGCTTGTTTTAAGTATATTTTTTCATTTCCCACCTCTGTTTTCTTTAAAAAGTATCTTCTAGAGCTTAGTCTCTGAGAAATAACCCCCATAAATATTGTACATGCTGTTTCATGCACCTGATGCAATAAGCTCTCCTGCCCTTTTACAGTGAAGAAACATGGGTTAAGCATATTAAAATTAATTTGGAGTACAGAGCAAAACTGACTTTTTTTATTTGTTTCTGCAATAGTGTGTAACACAGTCTCACAGGGTTGCCCCTACATGGTTCATGTAGCCCCCATAAAACATCAAGGTGCAACAGGAATCATAGAAACAAAGAACCGTAGAATGGTTAAGAGTTGGAAGGGACCTTAAAGATCATCTAGTTCCAACCCCCCTGCCATGGGCAGGGACACTTCCCACTAGACCAGGTTGCTCAAAGCCCCATCCAGCCTGGCCTTAAACATTTCCAGTAAAGGGGCTTCCACAGCTTCTCTGGACAACCTGCTGCAGTGCCTCATCACCCTCACAGTAAAGAATTTCTTTCTAATATCTAATCTAAATCTCCCCTCTTTCAATTTGAAACCATTACCCCTCATCCTAAAGCTACAGTCCCTGAAAGGTGGAGTTCCTCTCCACCTTTTCTGTAGGCCTCCTTCAGGTACTGGAAGGCCATTATAAGGTCTCCCTTGAGCCTTCTCCAGGTTGTACAACCCCAACTCTTTCAGCCTGTCTCAGCCTGTCACAGGAACTCTCAGTGCTGACAGGCACTAAGTAATGAGCAAGCTGCAGTTGCAGTGGCTTGTACTAGAGAAATTGCCTACTGCTACGTCCTCCAAAACCCAATTAGTTAACTGCCACCACAGTCAAATCACAGATATTTGCATCCCACTCTGGTCTGCTCCTCTCCCACAGCTGCTGAGACGGAGCAGGCAGAGCTGCAGGATCACAAAAACTGGCCAGGACATGTCTGTGCATCCACTCAAGCATTTGTGCTGGGGACTCGCAGCAGGCTGCTAGCAGAGCCCTAGAGGACACCATCCCCTGCCTTCAAAGCAAAGGAAGAAAGCAGAAAGGCAGTCCAGCATGGGAAACTCTCCTGCTTTCAGAGAACGTTTCAGCTTTTTTCATGCCCCACAGGGGTGAGAAGTCACAGCCTAGACTGCCAAACAGGAGGAGTTTGGTGTGCAGAGGTTGCTGAGGTGAAAGCAATGAGAAAACTCTTTAAAGGAACAGGGTGGTGACTTAACAGAGAGAGGAGCTGGAGATCTCACAGTCAAATCAAAGCAGGGATGGTATCTGGGGAGATAAGGGAAAACTGACCAGCACACAGGTGATCTTTCTGTGATGGGAGCTCTTGCGGGCTGAGGCCACACTCTACACATGGAGGCAGGCTGAAGGCTCCCCTGCAATCCCCAGGCATACAGCATGTCCTGGGCATGCAAATAATGTCTTCTGTGCTGGCAACAAACCATCTCAGAAGTACCACCCACAAGCCCTCAGCTACTCAGAGCCAGGCACAACTGGCATATACGACCTGAAAAGTCTACATGGGTGCTGTCTCCACCACAGAGATCAGTCATAACCAAGATCATGACAGGGACGTTGATCAGAAACACGAGGGAATTGTGTTCATGAGTGATGCCGCCAATGTGGTTGGGCACGAATTGCCTCTGCTGCAAGTTCACACAGCATGGTTGAGCAAACCCATCACGATGGTAGTGATTGCTTCTTCCACAGGTGGCATGGTGAAGACAAGTGTCCCTGCAGTGACCCAGGAATAGCTGCTGCGATTGCTGCTTTTCCAGAATACAGTCATGATGCTCTGGATGCCATGAAAAGCCAAAAGCTCCAGGGGAAATTAGGCAGCAGACAGCTTCACGCTCCTCCCAGAGACAGTCTCTTCAAGGTACTCACCAGCTCGAAGCTGCGGTAACCCCAGTCAGTGGATCTCAGTCACTGCCAGAAGGCAGGGCTGCCCGAGGGCAATGCTCACCCATGGCTGAAATTAGAGAGGGGCCCAGAGAGAATGGAAATTGCATATCTAGAGCTAGTGCTGTGGAAGTGGCCTTCCATGTCCTGAAGCAAATGGGCTGCTCTTGATCATTACACCTCATGCAGCTACAAGGGATGCCTCTGGTTCATGCCCAGATCCCAGTGCCACAGCCAGCACTCAACTGGTGGCAGCTGGGACTTGCTGGTGAAACGGCACAAGAATTACTTTGCGGAAGGAAGCTGTCTTGGTTGGTTGTTTGCCAGAGGACAGTGCCAGCTGAGGATGCAATGGACATTCATGGTGAGGATTTGGCTCTGGAGAGGCATCTGGTACTCCGTGGCAGGGGCTGCATTGCACCTGCCTGTGCCAAGCAGCTTCTTCAGCCTGCTCTGAGCAAAGGTTGCCGTTGTCCCTCAGACCTCATGGCATGACTGCATGTGGAACTTCTCCTTAACTACATTATGTCAGAGTGATCCTGGCTAGAAAATCCCTTCTATTAAAAGTGTGCAAATTAGCCTGGATCGTAACAATAGGACCAGATTAGGGAATAACTGCACAAAGTCAGAAAGCAGAGCTGTTCTCCAGCAGCTGGGTTCCAAATCCTTGTCTTCCTCCGCAGCTGTGATGGACCAGCAGCAGAGGTAAGCAGTTTGCAGGCATGTGACTTGGTGGGCTGCCTGCCAGGGGCTGTTAGGAGCTGTAAATTGCTGCATTTCTGGAAAGGGATAGGGACAGTCCCACCAGGCCCAGGTGCCCATTTGGAGTCCCTGGTGCCAAACAGTCCCTGGTGCCAAAGAGCTGGGGACCATTGCCAACGAGCTGGACGTGGTTCAGTGCAGATGCAGGTTTCTGTGGATGCCACAGCCTGTTCCAGAGCAGCAACAAAGCCTGGCCTTGGGGAAGACCAACAGGCAGGCGCTTAAAAGTCTCTCAACACTTACAAGTGAACGTGAAAGGGAACATTCTTTTTCTTCTGTCCACCAAAACCAACAGCACTCAAGTCCTGACTGGCAACTTGTATATCTGCTCCGGCCACATTTTGCGAAGGCATTCCAGATCACACAAACCCAGAGGGATGATGGTTTCTGGTGTGTGCGCTGGGTGCAAAGTCTACGTGCTTGCTCCCGTGGCGCACTTCGTCCTTTTGGCAAAGCCCATGTCTGCTGACCTGTGGAAAACATTTCCTAACAGATGCAAAGTCATCACATAAATATTAATTACAGGGTACTGTGGAAATTGTATTATAATACCTGGCTAATGCATTTTGCATCTGCATTCCCACTTATTAATTACTTGTATTAAAATAGTACCCAGAAATCTTGTTTCACTGACAGACAGCTGTACAAACCCAAGCTGAGTTCTGCTTCTTGCACATGAAAGAACTCAGCTGCTCCCCAACCACCCAACATCCCCACAGAAGAAATCACATGTTTAAAAATCCAAATATAATCACATCTTTGTTATTCTAGAGACCTGCCTAGATGTATTCTGTTTGGCATCCTTGATTTCCCACTGCAGATATGGGATAGTTTACCCTCTTGTATCACTTAGGTATTTTCTAATAGAATATTAATTAGCATTTTCACTGTGCGTTTTTTTTCTGAATCAAACAGTTATATCTCCAGGATTACCCAACACTGCTGAGTTAAGAAAAAAAAACACCAACCAAACCACCTCACCCTTTGACATACTGATACTTGCTATACTACTAAAATGTAAATGTGGTAAACACTGAAGAGAGAGTACAGAATGGTTTTTGTCAGGGAGTGCTAAAAAGAGTATCCAAATGAAACCGTATGGAAGTTACCTCTGG
This sequence comes from Pedionomus torquatus, assembly GCA_013398155.1. Classification (NCBI taxonomy): domain Eukaryota; kingdom Metazoa; phylum Chordata; class Aves; order Charadriiformes; family Pedionomidae; genus Pedionomus; species Pedionomus torquatus. The sequence continues at coordinate 6,248 of VZRU01007205.1, read as the reverse complement.
CATATGCTTATGTAGGCTGGGATTTCCCAAGCAATTTATATATCAAGTGACGTCAATTGGTGAGTTACAACTATAAGGACTTCTACAAACAAAATCCTTGCTAAAAATCTAAGACTAAGCTTCTTCTATGCTGTGAATTAAGTTCTTAGTAGATCATTATATATAATACATATAACATATGAAAAGGTATAGATTTTATTGATTTTTATCCTAGTTGATATTTTAAATATATTTTCCTAATATATATATTTATACACACAATGCACGCACAATGTTGTTACCGCATCCATTTAGGTTCCTGGACTCTTTCAGTGGAAAAAATAACACTCCTGAACACATCATCATTTTTACCGTCTCTAATTTACAAAAAAACCCAAACTTCTTTCAGATAACCTTTCTGGATAATGTTCTGCTTTTGACAAGTTTCAAAGGTAAAGTTTTCTTTTTTTTTTTTCATGACAAAAACTTTAATCACCAGTTACGTGAAGCGTGCTTTGCTTGCAGAAGCAGCCTTGCCAGCAGCCACCGAACACCTTCAAACACGCACAAAGTTGTTTTCTTCCCGACGGTGCAAAAGCCCGATAAGCACTGGCTGTAATGCCAGAGATCGAGCACCTCCTGCTCCTGGGCTCGACGTGGGGCCGCCCAAGAGCCTGGCATCGCGCCAGGGAGCTCTGCTGGTGCAGCCTGGAGAGATGCCTGCTTGCCAGAAGCAGGGTGAAGGACTCGCAGGACTTTGGTCTGCCCTACCTTGGCCATGCCAACAGTCCTGTGCTCCTGCGAGAGCAGAAATCCAAACCCTCTGGGGACTTATTTTTGACTCTGGTGAATCCAGCTGCGGCACACAAGGGCTTGGCCTCAGCCTTCTACCCCAGTCCCCCAGAAGCAGCAGGAGGTAGGGGCTGCGGGGGGGCTGCCATGGCTAGAGGAGAGATGCCCATCACCTTGGTGCGGTCCGCAATGGGGCAGCCATCTTCTGTGGCTGCTGTTTGCGGTTGTGCTTCTCTGCCTGTAACCCAAGTGAGCAAATAAATGACTCAGCGGTGGGGAGTGTATGCACTGAGGCTGATGAAGCAGCGCTAGTTTAAAAGAGGTATGTGCAGGAGAGTAAGGCCTCAAATTATTATTTTCACTACCTTAACCAAAATGTTGAATTTCTTATAAATTATTCAAGCCCAGTAAAAAAAAAAAAAAAAAAAATCCAGTTAATAGTTAAAAAGCCATTTTAACTTCAGCTATGTTTTACGCAATCCAGTTTGATTACAGTTATTACTTTGTGCTAGAACATCAGCTCTAAGGAAGACATCTGCAAATTATTTTTTCTGCAGACACCAGGAGAATCCACAGGATCCACGTGTGCATCCATCCTGCCTTGCCTGTGACAATCCTGCCAGTCAGTGTTAGCTGCTTGTTGCTCCCGGTTTCAGCCTGCCAGGCTGTTTCAATGGGGAAACTCTCCGGAGAGCTGCTGGCTACGCAGGAGCTCCAGACCATGAGCTCCGAGAGAGGCGCTGCAGGATCGCTGTGCCTGGCAGGAACTTCTTGTCTTGGGATCTTTTTTAGCCAAAGGTTACATGGCCTTTTGAGTAGAAACAGAAACACACTCTGGAACAACTAGAACATGCTTTGGTATGGCATGAAATATTTAAAGTCTATCCCTTGGTGAATGTTAACAAGCAAAAAAGAAAAAAAAATAATCAGTGGACAGAGTGTAAATAGCACCAGTGCTCTAGAAGGCTTGTAGTAATTTATGGCTGCAAGCCCCATGCTGGGTACAAAGGTCTTCATCAACATTTACGCAAACTCGCCTTTGAGTCTTGTGTTTCAAGTTTACTCAGCTCGTCAAGCAGTGGAGGATGAGGGACCTGCAGCAGACAGATTAGCTCAGTTCAGCTGCTAAAAATGAATGTTATTTTTAATCCTGTATGTTCCATGTAAAGGCTTTCCAGCTGACAGTATTTTAATTACATGAATACTTTGGTTATCAGCACCACTATCCCTTAATTGGAAGAGCAGGCTTTCCACTAGGGAGCCACCATCACAAAGTTTCTAGTGAAGTAACACTTAGTAATTTCCACCGCACATTTCATCTTCAAAATGTTATACAAACATAAACTCAGTTAATTACCTCTCCCAGCATCCCTTAGAGGCAGGGAGTGTCATTACCCATGAGTAATCAAAGGGGAAGACTTAAATGACACACAATGTCTTGCCCAGGACAACGCAAAGGCTTGGGGTTTGTTTTGTTTTTTCAGTGTAGATATCTAGTGCTCTTTGAGATGCCATGGAGTGCCTTCAGGGATGCACAGGGGGCTGGCAGCTAGGGAACAGCAGCTCCAGGACCCCTTCTGTAGCAGCCAAAGGCCACAAGAGATAGCCTGGAGTATCTCAAATGGTGCTAGACACCAACACGTAGACAGCTGAGCCCAGTGGCAAAGCATTAGACAGCAGGAGATTCCAGCATCTAGACTGTGGGATCCCAAAGGGAAAAATCAAACCAACCCAGAAGCCTCTTCCAGACCATTCAAAATCCAGAATAAGAATCTACATGTGGTGCAGCACTCTCCTTACTGGGCAAGCCTGAACAAACACACACATAACTGTTTACTCTCTGCACTAGTTGACTCTCAAATGCCCAAAGTGTTCTACAGCACCACAGTGCAAGGCGACGCTAACATTAGAAATACAGCTTCCGCCTTTCCAAAGAGATCTAGGTGACAAGACTGTGCAACTTGTCCATTACAACACTGGGAGGCTCATCACCTTTGTGTAACGGGTTACTCAACCACTGAGCTGGAAAAATGGGTTAAGAATAGCCAAAGATCTGCTCCAGGAGCAGAAGGACTGCTTTCATCCAGCCCCACTAAGACTCTCAGGTGCTAGAGGACAAAGTTGCAGAGAAGAGACAGTTGTCTGTTTTCCTGCATGCTGGGATGAGCACACCTGTACTTAACTCACCAGCAGTCTTCCTTCCAGAGACACACATTCAAGGATGTAATGGGCCTATAGGAAGGATTATTATTCAAAATTCATGTTGTTTCTGCTTGCTTTTCTTAATGTAAGGGAATGAACAGGAAAAAAATACATTAATGCAGATTTGTGGACAGTGATCTTGACGATGCACACAAGCACAGTCAATCTGGAGTGATGTTTACTCTGGCAATCTTAGTTCCAGTCTGTATATTCCCAGAAGAGTTATCACAAGTAGGAAATACTATATATTTGCACAAGGCTCCAGAGGTATGGTTGCCACGAGAACCACAACCCTCAAAATTCCTTCTAATTTTTTAATCCATACAAAATCTCAATCAGAAAGTATGTTAATGTACTGCATGGGCTTTATGCTTGATATATGTCATATTTTTACAGTATATAAGGATTTGGGATTTTTGGTGACTTTGGCACATTTTTCTTAGAAGTTTATTGGCTTCTGTTTACACAGAAAGGACTTCTGTCAACCTACGTCACGCAGTAATTATTTTGTTTGCCCTAATGGCTTGCCCTTCATTTTCCTAATTTGTTGGTAAATTAGGAAATAACCAAGACCATCTTGAATCCTAGTTCTTCCAAGATCCCTGTGTGTCTACCCTTACGCAATGACAGCAATCCTTTTAATCAGCATTAAAACTTTCCCCATGCCCTGCTACAGTGTATGTGCTCTGCAGGCAACTACAGAACAGGGCAAAGAGACAAAGTTGTAAGTCCTTAAGTTTGTCTGTCCTGTATTTGCTTCAACCCTCTGGGCCCCTAAACAACCCACTTCATCGCCAGTTTACCTATGAAGGTGCAGGTAGGCCCAAGCTCTAATTTCTTCCATGCTGGGAGGGCAGAACCAGAGTATGGGGCAAATGGGGATGTCAAACTAGACTGCCACAGCTGCAAGAGATGCCACTCTTTCTCACACTTGCCAGATCCCCTGTCCTACTGAGATTCCTACTATGAAAGTTTGTAATCCCACTTGTGCTCACTCTTCTTTCCTCTCTGCTTTGACTCCGATACTCTAAATAACAAAATACGGTATTGCCACCAAACAGCCTCTTCAGCTTCTTTGGGGTGAATTTTTTCACCTATGGGTGAGACTTAAGAAAATTAACAAGTTAAAAGGAAGTATGCAGACAAAAACTAAACAAAAGCCTTCCCATGGCTTCTTGTATAAGACTTATGTGAAAGACTATACCTGTAAACTAACACTTTTGTATTTCTATTGTACTTGTGAAAGAAAAGAATAGAAAACACTCTAAAGGGTGAGGCCAGTACGTGTATCAGATCACTGATCTCCTTCTGCATGCACCATACAAATCATTGTATATTTGTCCTTGAAATTCACATCTCTCTTTTAGCCTCCTATTTGTGATCTCTTTACCATGGTGTCTCTTAGCACGTCAGCTTTGTTAGCTGCATTCTGCCCAACTTAGGCACCGGGCACCTCAGGGTACATTCACAGGTAACCTGGCATTGATGCCTAATGTGATAACTGGCTAAGGATTATTTCACTTCACATATTAAGAAGTCTGGCACATCTGGCTCTTATCCATCTGTTTGTCCTACATTCATGTGGCGTCACAAAGAAGAGCAGATCTTGAAAACTTACTTCCAGGAAGGAAGGAATAAGCTGTCTAATAATGGTCAGATTTGAAGATGGGCCTAAAAGTAAAAGAAAGCACTACAGCACAGCACTCAAGATGCCCCTGTTTATGAAAGGCACTGATGAGTAAATATAGGGATATGGGAAGCCAAAGACAACTGAAAGGAAAATGAGTCACTACTATCCTTCCAGGATACATTTACAAACCATTTTACATCAAACAAGATTTGCCCCAAGGGCACTGAAATCTTTTCTCTTGATGTAGCAAGCACCCAGGTTGCTGCCTGTTGTGCCATGAACACAGACCTGTTTGTGCACAAGTAATTTTCAGAGTCTCTTCTCTCCAGGCACATCAGGAATGAAATTTTGGGGAGTATAACTCACAGTGCTGAGATGCCTCCTAGATAGGAAGCTGCCCAGCTCTCCTTCTCTCTCAGCTTCTTTCCAGGACTAAACTACAAATCTTTATCTGTTTCTCAAATAGTCCCCATGTATTTATGTGTTGTTTGTTTTTTTTTTTCCCCTGCCGCTCCTTCCTTAAGCAGAGAAATACACCACTCAAGCAAACAAATCCCTGTTTGTTTCAGCCATGTCACCTGAGCCATAATCAGGTGTCATGGCTGAGCCTGATGTGTGAAACTGACCTTGTATGTCCTTCGCTGACCATATGGCACTCTCAGCTAGATGACTTCAAACCTCCTGGGCTTTAAGTCATTTATACCTCAGTGATATACACAGATTACTTAAAGTCCCAGGTACTGCAAAATCATTTCATACTTCTGATTTAACTTCCTCATCAACAACAGAGCAGAAAAACAAGCAACATAGGTTTGCCAAAAGAATGAATTAAATGCAATCTTTCTTAAAACGCTCAAAGGTTGTAGATCTTTGGAGAAAACCACAGGGCTGTATGCTCCTCATGTCTGGTGTTAACCTTCCCTTGGAGTCTAAGGTTTTTCAGTGGTATCAGCATGGAGAGAATGCACTTTTTCATCTCTCCCCTACACATTCCTCACACAAGGAGTGGTCTTTGGCTACGCCAAGACTCTTGCCATTTTAAGCAGAGCTCTGTCGCTGTGGACAGCCTGTGTGCAAAGGTGTCTCCAAGACAAGCCAGCAGCCCAGCAACACTAGCCTCACATTTTAACTTCGATGGTTTCTGTACAAAATATCTTCTGGGCAGGGAAATTACCTTGAAACGCAAAACTGTTCCGAGGCAACTTCAAAACCGCGTTCTAACTTGAGATGAGAGTTTATGATGCACCCCGCCTCAGTCATAAGTCATAATACAGGAAAACAGCCGCCAGGGGAGGGAAGGAGACGCAAAGAAAAAAAGTTTGCAAAGAGGAAAACGATACTGATGGCGCCCCTCCTCGTGTCACAACGTCAGGGCACGTCTGAAGGAAAAGGTGTATGTCTGGGCCAAATCCTGATGTTAGAAGGGGGAGAAACCGAAGCGCAACGATTTGAAAGCTTCAACGCGAGACCGCTCAAAGCACGGGCTCTCCTCAGGGCCCAGGTGCCACCGCGGGTTGAAACGCAGCAGCAGATTCCCGCGGGCCCTCAAGAGAAAAGGCCGGGCAGGCCACAGAGCGGAGTCTCATCCCTTCTCCCCCCCCTGCCTGGCGTACCGGAGCCCGGGAACCCCTCGGCAGCCGAGCAA
>VZRU01007204.1:775624-805155 GCA_013398155.1 Pedionomus torquatus | reverse complement strand
TTGTTGTTTCTGAAGTGATTATTCCATGTAATTATGATCCTGTTCTTAATAACCTGGGAAATATCTTCTGGTCTAGGGAATGATAATCAAAGTTTAAATGTAAACAAAATGAAGATTTGACTGTTAGGAGCAATATATTGCCATTAAAATTATTTGAACTGCCTGTTTTTGTAAGATTTCTGGGTTAGAATGGACATGATGGAAACATCCATTTCTGAATATATGACTAAAATGTTTCACAGAAAAATGAACTCTACTCCTGTGTTACTGCAAACACAATGTCGTATAAAAATAGATGAGATTCCTCTGAAATCTAGCTGGTTCTCCCTTATCCTTCCCCACCCACTCACCCCCAGAGTTTACTCGGAATTTGGTTCCATAACTAAACTAAGCTGCTCCTTAAGAAACACTTTCTAATTTCAGCTTACATTTGTGGCTATTTTAACTCTTTTGTGCTGGTGCCAAAATTGTCATTTACCTCTTCTTTTTATTTGGTATCCAAATCCTTGTTTTTAATTATAGACAGCAGTTGGAACCTTTTACCTTAGTTTTACAAAACCGAACAAGATGAGTGATTGTTCTCTTCCTTAGTGATTGTAATAATCCTCTTCATCAATGAGAGTTTTATTCCCCCACTTAAAACAGTGTATAGGTACAGAATCTAGTGTAAAACAGTGTATAGGTATAGAATCTGATGCATAGGAAATCCAGCTTTTGGAATGTTTGCATAATTTCTTCATTTCTTTCTGGCAGACTTCAGCACCAGGTTGAAAATAGACAGCTTGAGAAGGCTATTTGTTTTGTGTTTGTTTGTTTTTTTCTAATATACTCCTTAATGTGTTTTAATTCTCAAAGCAAAATATTTTGTACATTATACAGTTCAGTTGCTATTTTCTATAATATGATTCTGTTTACAGAGGAGGACAGTGATGAAGTTAAGATTGGAACGGCATGTAAAAATGCAGGCTGTTCAAAAGTAAGTGGTTAAGTTTCACTCTTAAACCCAGCTCCTAAACTATTAAGTGTGCAGTTTTATTTTCCTTTCTTGTGTGGGTTTTTTGCCTGCTACAAGTTGACTTGAAGATGGCACAAAGTACCTCAGGTGTAATGAATGCACATTTGATAACGCACTTCACTATGGAGAAATGTGGGCTGTTTTGTACTGTGGATGTAGCAAATCTTAGTTTACTTTTTTTTAAAGCCTATCCAGAACTTCTAACTAGTGTGCTTGCCAAACCCATGATACTGACATGTAGCAGCTTCATATGTTAAAGTATTGGTGAAGGCAATACTCATAATACTGGTAACACTTGAATTGCTTGTGGTATACTTTTGACCTATACACAGCTTCTGCAAATCTGATTAATGCTTCCAGCCAGAATAATTCACAAAGTGTTTTAACACTTCTTGCACCAAAATCAGTCTTTATATTGCATGGTCATTTAGCCTGAAGGTTTTTTTTATGCAGACGCTGTTGTGTTGTACAGAACAGGACAGTGGAATTAAAATGGGTATTTTACTGGACATTTGACAGATCTTACGTTTTCTGGTGAAACTCTGGTGAGAGGAAAACTTACAGTAGTCTCATGTTAGGAAGAATTGATTGTATTCAGTGGCAGCATTGTATATTGTTTAATTTACTTCCTTTTGAGCATCCACATCTGTTGTGAATCATAAATTTATTTTTTTTCCAGGTAAGTACTTTTTTCTCTGAATATTCAGAGTATTTTTATGGATATTTCTGCAGATCAAAAGTGACCTTTATGAGCATAGATGATGGCACCATCAATGTATGCCATTCAACTAATACAAAGTATGGTTTCTTAGAATGGGGGCCAGGAAACCTCTTGTGGATGAAGGTTGAATGGTTATTTTGAAAACTAGGGCAAGCTGTTAGGTTTAGATTATTTTCCAAAAGCTTTGTAGCACTTTGTTCAATGTTTCTGTCGTGGCTTAAGTTTTTCTTTCTTTTTTTTTTTTTTTCCTTTGGTCCACATCCTGTAAAAATAATACACCTCAAATGCTTCCTTTTACTAGACGTATGAAGGGCCACACAGCGCAGAAGAAGTATGTATATACCATTCTGGTGTACCTATATTCCACGAAGGGTTAGTATTACTCAGTTAACTTTTAAAATATTTTTTAAATTTGCCTATTATGTGTTCCTGTTTCCTTTGTAAATGTTTTATTATTTTCATTCTGTATTTCTTCTTCAGTCAAAAATAGCAATGCTTGAAGAGAGAATACTAAATTAACTGTAATGTTGCACAGAGAAAGGATCTTAAGTTATCACAGTAAATAGTGTCCTAAATATTGTTTGTTAATTACTTTGTGAACTTTCAAGGATGAAGTATTGGAGCTGTTGTAAAAGAAAAACATCTGACTTCAATACGTTTTTAGCTCAAGAAGGCTGCACAACAGGAACACACGTATGGACTAAAAAGGATGCAGTAAGTAGCATTAACGATGTATTTTGTATCTGGCCAGTCTGAATTTACAATACTGAAATGTGGTTAGTAGCTTCATTGAGTTCCTGTGGATCATTGTTAAGGATCACTGCCTCTGAAATAATGTGGAGGACATTGTGCACAGTGTGGCAACAGAGAAATGGCATTTTAAGTAATCTGTGGCAGAAGTGTGGTTGTAATAGAGTACAACCACAACCTTGCTTTTTAGTGACACATAGAGTACCACCATTTTATATGAAAAGTGGTTTTGGCAAATTCAGCAAAAAAAATAGCGGTCTTTGCTGCTTTGTTAGTTTAAAACGTCTATGGTATTCCATATAGAATATATTCCATATATATTCCTTTAAAGTAAAATTTTTGGGAGTCTTTTCTTCCCAAGAGACCATGAAGAGAGCAGGCTGGACATGTATTTCCCGTTCGTTCAGAGTAGTAGAGTTGNAAAGTGGTTTTGGCAAATTCAGCAAAAAAAATAGCGGTACAAAAATTTAGGTACAACCTTCTCTAGCAGCGTAGAGAAGGTTGATGAGGTTCCACGGATGGAGATGGAAAGGTCTCTTTCTGTCTAGTTTGAATTCTGTTTAAACATCTGAATATTTTTCTAGTCTGACTAATTCAGTGCTTTGGTTTGGCTGCTAGGATAGTCTGGAAGTATTTCATTGCAATGTTGGGAACAAACTGCACAATTACAAGGTGAAACTTACTTCTCTCTAAGGTTTAAAAACATACTTAGAGAACATTATAGAAAGTAATAATGGAATTGAGTGCTTCAGAAGCATTAGCTGCTTACACGTTGGATGCAGGTGAACACAAAGTTCGTATTATGTATATATTGTTTAATGCTGAGGCAAAATAGGTTTGCTACTGCAGACATCAGTAACATTTAACAGAAGAATATCAAGATATATTATAGAAAGTGTAGTTCTGATATATAACCTCGTTATATAACAGTTACTTCAGAAGTCCTTCCTTAACCCATGGAATTGCTGCTTACTTTGAAATTTTTGTTTATGTTTAAGAAGTGTTTTCACATATACAAAGGAGGGATTAAAAAAAAAACAACCTGAAGCTGTAAGCATAAAACAGGAGAGGTTTCTTGTAAAGAATTTCCCAGATGTTTAGAAACTATGTGTATATAACATGTAAATATTTAGATAATTAGCTTCTGACTAACAGGGGTTTTTTGACTTTACCTTTTGTTGTTCTTTTGAGGTTTTCCACTCTGTTTTTCCTGTGATAGGGGATAACACTAAATAACTTTCTGAAGTAATATTAAAGTTTTTTTGAGTCATGTCTTTCTTTTTCTTTGTTCTGTTCCTTTCTGTTTTGGGCTGGATAACTGTAGTCTCGGGAAGGAAGCTAAGTCAACAAGAAGCTTTTGGGTTTTAGTGTTCTGTTTTTTCTATCACAATCTCTGAGTTTCTTACTGTAGTCTCTGTCATAAGCCTTGATTTTTCTAATGTTTGCTAGGAACCAGTAGCTAAAATAGTCTTTAAAAAGAGGTAGAAGTGGAGTCTTCTTTTCCTGCGAAAATGAAATACAGTCCTTAGCTTACCGGCTGTTACAATAATCCTGGGCTTTTAACCTGACTAATCTTGTAAAAATACTCCTGAATGCAATTTTAAATCTTTTTGTCCATATTTTTTTCCTTATATAGGGAAAGAAAGTAGTTCCATGCAGGCATGATTGGCACCAGACTGGAGGAGAAGTGACTATTTCTGTATATGCTAAAAACTCTGTTCCTGATCTAAGCTATGTAGAAGCAAATAGCACAATGGTGAGATTTTAATTCTTTCTTTTTTTTTTTTTTTGTCATTCTTACAACAGCTTGCATTTAGGAAAATCCAGCTTCTGCTTTAGGTCCAAGGCAGAGCTAACAAAACAGTATTTTTTGAGTAACAGCTTTTTCTTGGCTTTTGTGGTTCAAGTGTGTGTGTGTATATATATATATATATAGCGCGCAGGTTTGTTTTTTTTTCCTTATGTTTAGACAAGTGTACGTTGAGTTTTTTTTAAAAAATCTGCAATATAACATGTCAAAAAAAAACTTTAGTTCAGCTTCCACAATTAAAACCCAAGTGTGATGGTTTTGTATCACCGTGCGTAAATAATTACAGATAAGTAATTTAATTTTATTTGACTTAATGTAATTTAATATCGTTTGTCACGGTATGCAGTTCCACAGCTGCTAATATTAAACAAGTATTCAAATGCTTCTCTGATTTCTTAATCATGCATTTGGAGAAAATGACACAGGTTCTATGTACGGCCACTATTGACTACGATGCTGTATCGGAATCTGTTAGAATGCGTTCTCACTTCTATGTCTGAGGCACAATTTCATCACTTTACTCATTGTAGGATCTGACTCTTAATGTGATACATGTTGCTTAAACATACTTCAGGTGCAAAATGTTTTATTAACCTGACAAAATTTTCTGTCTTTCCTTTTAAGTTAAATATCCATATTGTGTTTGAAGGAGAGAAGGAATTTCATCGTAGTGTGAAATTATGGGGAGTAAGAATAAGAATAATTTTTCTATTTAAAAAAAAAACAACAAAACCACAACACAAACCCTCAGCTTCTTTTGTTTCAAACCAGTTCGTTTTTCCTTGTTACTCTGCTTATTGAGAGAAATTCAGTTGTGTGTCATTTGGAAACCTACATTTAAATCCGAGTCTAATCTCCCAAGTGATCAGATACACCATTATAGCTGACAATGCTTTGAGGAGAAAGTGACCTCCTGAAGTCCTTTCTGTCCTTAAGATCCCAACACAATGATAGCAGTGTTGCAGAAAACACTTAGTGCTCCATAAGTGCATGTTTACATATGTGTGAGACCAACTTAAGTGTTACATATGCACAGGCTTTTTTTTGTGTTCATAGCTTGAGAGAGGGTTGACTTTTACACATAGCCAAGGGAACTCCATCTACCTAGACATCTACTAAATTTTAGTGATGAGGTACTTGTCCTGCCTTAATTCCTGAGTATCTAGCAGTCCGTTTCTCAAACTGAAGTGTGAAATATGTTTTCTGTTCTAGGTAATTGATGTCAAGAGGAGTTATGTGAACATGACAGCTACAAAGATTGAGCTTACTATGAGAAAAGCAGAGCCTCTACTATGGGCTAGTCTTGAATTACCAGTATCCAACGCACAAGATAAAAAAGAGAATTCAGATCAATAATGATTCCAAAAGACAAGTTATTTCCCCATTATGAAGTGGTGACTTGCTACTGTAATCAAATATTTAACTTTTGTATAGATTATTTTTTTTTTATAATGCTAGATCGTATTCCATTCAACAAAGAAATTTGATGCACAGTAAATGGAGGTGTAAACACAAAGGGTAATAGCTGTTTCTGCTCTTGCTCCCATATTTATTCTCGTTGGAGTATCTCCATGGGGATTTAGAGTAAAAGAGCTGTTGCCCTTTGCCTACAGCCTCCTCTGCCATGCACTGACTGTCCAAATAGATATGTTCTAAGTCCACTATGTGTGTTCATTTTTCAAGTGTTCGGTTTAGACTCAGTCTACTGGGTAGCGCATGTTAAATTCAGCACTGTTCCTAATGAAACATAGAGTTGGAAGGGACCTTAAAGATCGAGTTCTAACCCCTGCCATGGGCAGGGACAACCTCCCACCAGGTTGCTGAAAGCCCCATCCAGCCTGGCCTTGCATGCTTACAGGGATGAGGCATCTCACAGATTCTCTGGGCAACCTCTTCCAGTGTCTCACCAACCTCAAAGTAAAGAAATTCTTCCTGATATCTAATCTAAGTCTATCCTCTTTCAGTTTAAAACCATTACTCCTCATCCTATTACTGCACTCCCTGATAAAGAGTCCCCCCTTCTTCTCCACACTGAACAACCCCAACTCTCTCAGCCTGTCTTTGCAGCAGAGGTGCTCAAGCCCTCTGATCATCTTCATGGCCCTCTGCTGGACCCATTCCAACAGGTCCATGCCCTTCCTGTGCTGAGGGTGCCAGACCTGGATGCTGTACTCCAGGTGGGTTCTCTCCAGAGCGGAGCAGAGGGCCTGAATAACCTCCCTTGACCTGCTGGCCACGCTGGTTTTGATGCAGCCCAGGATAGGGTTGTCTTTCTGGGCTGCCAGTGCACATTGCCAGGTCGTGTTCAGCTTCTCATCCCCCAGCAGCCCCAAGTCCCTTTCCTCAGGGATGCTCTCAGTCATTTCAAATGAAGCATATAGTGATACAGATACAAAAGTCTGAGTTTTTGAAGTGATTAGAATACAATTATATGTGTAGAATAAAGCACATCATCACAAATACCAAAGAACAATTGCAGGCTGGCTTCTTTGTCTTCTGAAACTAAGCTTTGTTTTTGATACCTGTTGGCTGTGGAGGGATGGAATAAATGGTATTTTGCTAGGGTTTCAGTACTTGCTGGCTCTGCTTTCATGTACAAAAGCAAGGGATCAGATTAAAATGAAAATGAAGTTGGCAAGAGGAGATTTTTATATATACTTTTTTTTTTTTTTTTACCTCTGTACCTTGGGTATTTGAATTGTTAAATATAAAAATTAAATAGCTTAATGCCTTGGCATCTCAGCCGTGGAGAACATACAGACGGCAGGCTGTTACAAACTGTGCAGTCGCTGTATGTAGTTGACAGTCTTCAGAATGTATATTCTTTCCTGTTCTGTAACATTCAAAATCGGGAATCTTTTTCCAGAGCAACTGGATGTATGTAGCCAGAGAAGCCAGTGCTCGCTGTAGGTGCCTCAGGAAAAATCATTTCCCTTTAGTAGCTGTGCACAGCTCTTGTTGCTGAGGATGGTAATCTGAGAATTAAATTTAGCTACAGGACGCATCTTAGGAGGAACAAACAAGCTTTAAAATGTCTCTTTCAAATCAAAATTTTACCTTTGCGTAAAAAAAACCACTTTCTTTTAAACAGCATAAGCAAAACACTGTAGTTAGAAGTCAATTTGGTTTTGTTTTCGACTTGTCTACCAATGAAAACTTGTGGTTGAAAACAGGATAAAGATGAGACATCTATCCAAGCAGCAACTCATGCACGGTCATGCAGTGACCGTGCTTTCTCTTTCTGCTTGAAACTTTCTTAACTTGGGGTTGTAGCTGAAAGGAAAGCAGTGGGGTTTTTTGCATAGAAGTCATGCAAAACATACACTGTTACTTATTGTGCCAAAACAGATCTGAAAACAAGCAGTGGTGCAGGAGTTTGCTGGCTGTGTGTGCTCATTTCCCCACTTTAGCAGATCTGGGACAACATCAAAAGAAACATGAAGCGTCATAGAGGTGTTCTGAAGTTAAATAAGAATTTTCTGTACTGTTTTCTAAGAGGTATAATTTGACTGCAGCCCAGAGTTCTGTCTCCAGCAGGACTTGATATTCTACTTCAGGTAGGAAATACGTTACCAAAGACACCATCCCCAAACACCAAGGAAGTAACAGCAGTGCTGTACGTATGAAATTTGTTTTGGTGCTTCTGTACCTTCATTTCAAGATAGTGTTTCCTCCTTAACTTGGAGAGAGCATGGTTGGTTAGTCCATTGGGCCCCTTAGAGAAGTTCCAGCTCCTAAGTTCTGCCTAAAAGATTCTATTAACCTGTAATCATGCCTTCTTTTTTCCTTTTTTTTTTCCTTTTTTTTTTTTTAAATAAATTTGAAAATGTCAGGTGCTGTGAAGTCATAGGATACAAGCTTACAAAAACGAATGCCTGAAAACAAACCTCTAGAAATTGAACAGATGTTCCCAGGTGTGTTCTGAACCAACAAGCGGAGCTCTTGTTAGCATGATTCTGAGAACAATCCCTTCAGTGGATGAAGAATTCTAGAGAGCAGTAGGTAGTGCAGGCCGTCTCTGGCTTTGTGTGTGGAACTCCAAACTGGGACAGCAAAATGAGCAATGTTTGAGCGCCAGGACAAAGTTCTTACTTGACAGGCGAGTTCAAACATCTGTCTATATAGATCTATAAATACCTTAAATATTTTATGTTTTCCACTTCTTTTTTTTTTTTAACACATTTTCAATCTATTGGCGTTCTCACATGGTAGGTTGCATCATGTAAAGCCCATTTTGAAGAACTACAAGCGAAATGAGGAAAACAGAATTTCTGGTTTTCAGTAAGTCATTATTCTCCCTTGTTATGCTGAATGCTAAATGGAGAGAAATGTGGAGGAGCAGACCTGCTGCTGTTAACGCTGCCAGCCTGGGCACTCCCTAACTTTTTGTTATACTCTTCTAAAGTACATTTGGTGGTAGTTGAACCAACTTGGTCACGGGTGCAGGAAAGCTCCTGGGAATGTGATCTTTGCTTTTGCTGTTCATTCATCCCACCTACTCTCTTCCTGTTGTTCACTTCTTGACCAGAAAATGAAAGATGTTTCAGGTGTTTCATGATGATCATCAGTGACAATAAACCCATTTTTAAAATGCAACTGTTTGAAAGAAAAAAAAAGAAAAAAGCAAGGAAGTAAAAAAAAATCCAGCTTTGATCAGGCAGGAACGTATTGGTTTTGCACATAACAGCGTAGTTTTCTATGATGTTTTCCAAAGTAGAAAGGATAAATTTTGAGGTGGCATGTACTGACTGCTGTAAGTCTCTTGTTTAGCTGCACTAATTCTCTGCAGCCTTTCATAAGCAGGTGCCTGCATTTGTGGTCACGCTGCAAAAGCTGTGTCGCTGGATTTGGGTGCTCAGAACAGGCTTCAGCACGTGGGGGTGTGATCCTACGTCAGGAACTGGCATCTTGACAAAGATAGAGGTAGCAAAAGTGGAATTTTGGTTTGGCTGTGACTTCTGTTAGTACATGTGAAAAGGAAACCGGCTGTAGTGCACCAAACCAATCGCTGGACTCCTCAGAAGCAACATTTGAAAACCAAACCAAGCAGGTTTTGATCACTTAGACGTTCACCTGTCTGGCAATAGTGAAATTCAATAATAAAGCACAAACAAGTACGTGCTGGAGTACTTGCCCTTAAATTTATCCTTTTTTTTTTTTCATGTTTTCAGAAATTGTGCATTATTTAACAAGCTGCTTAAAATGCTACAGCCTAGTCGTATTTTTAATTGAGTCTTTCAAAGCCGTACTGTGTTCCAGTGGGGGTTTACACGTCACACCTGTAGACAGCATTTCAAGTGTCTCAAAATTTCCTTCACAGTCCCTATTTCATGTGAAATACTGTTGGGGTAAATCTGACAGAGATCTTAATCTTTTCCGTAACGTATAAGCCCATTTAGCTACCGAGCATTGTATTTCCTCTCTCTACCAACAGTCAGAATTTATTTTTAATGTTAATTTACTGTAAAGCGCTGGGCTGTTCGGCTCCTCTGGCTCTAAGGTATCACCTGGCACTGATGTAACTCGACAACTCTTCCGTGGGATGGTCTTCTAGAACACATGCATTATCAAGTCACCATTTCAGTAGTTTAGGGGCTAGTTTTAATAGGAATTTTGCCTTGGGGGAAAAAAAAAATCTACTTACTCTACATAACGATGTGGTTTTCTGCTTGCGTTCTTTAACCGTGGCATGAGTACCGGTTCCATACTGTGCCTGTTCAGCATTGGTCTTTCCCTGTTGCTGCTCAAATTTTTTTTTTAAAATCTCTGTTCAGGAACGAGATCCTTTTTAAATTAATGAGTTACGTGTCTGGGACACTGTTTTAAGATGGTAATAATTTTGCCGTTACAAGAGTCTTGAATTACAGTTGAAGGGGGGGAATGTCTCTGCGTGGTTGTTTGATTCCGCAGTCATAAAACTTATATGCAGAAATGAATCTCATGTCTTCATGCTCTAGGTTGTTGGTTTTTTTTTTCTAAATGTACTCAATAAAATTCTTATTACATGCTGGTTGCATTTGGCGTTGTTTTGGTGGTGTTGTTTTTTGTTGTTTTTTGTTGTGTTTTTTTTTTTTACTTCATTTACGGGATATCCCTTTGGATTTGCAACAGGGTTGGAGAAATAAACTGTAAGTGGGCTTTTTGCACAGACATTTTCCCACAGGAAAAGGAATGGCAAAGAGTTATTTCCCCCACTCGACAGGTGAATTTTGCAGCGATTTGAATCAAGTTTGGGGGCTTCTGTCATTCACGGAAATTGGTCTGTCCAAGAATTTTGAAGTGCCACAAACTCACTGGGATATTTCTAAAAACAGTATTTGGGCTGTTTCTGAGAATGCTGAAGATACTACAGCTCTTTTGCTTTTCTTTTTTTGTTTTTTTGTTTTTTTTTTTTATTTTATTTTTTTTTCAGTTTTCTTGGGGTTTTTGGAGAAAACCTCTGGTGTTCCCATGACGGAGAGAAAAAGGATTCAATTCTTGGGGCCTGAATTTTTTTTTGTGTTAATAAAACCCAAATTTTCTCAAAATTTGGGTGAGTGTTTTAACCAAAGCCATCCCAGGTGCTGTAACAAATGTTAGAAACTAGTCCGTGGTTCCTGTCCTGGTGATGGGTAGCCGAGAAAATGCAGTTTCTGTGAGTGTGTCTGCAAAACGCAGGGTTGGTGATGGGGAGATGGGTGTCAGCAGTAAAGGTGGAGGGCAGGGGGCAGAGCTCAAAACTTCTCTGTAGGCAACACAGGTTCCAACTCATCTTCGTAAAGTCAGCATTTTTTCTGTTGAGTGGCTGAATGTTTTGTTTTCCTGAGATAATGCTGGCCCTACCTGGAATAAAGACCCACTGTACGTGACCACCATCACCAGTGCGTTTGTAGTCAGTCCTGTGAACCTTACAAGGAAAGGGGCTGGAGGAGCAGGTTCCTGTGATCTGGAGGTACGTGAAGTGCATCGATGTGGTTTTCTTTAGCTGAACTGACCAACCCCTGTGAGGACTGATTCTGGCTCTCCACAAACTGCACAGGTTGTTTTGTGGCCAGTGCATGTCTAACAGGGAGGTGATTCTGCCCCTCTGCTCCGCTCAGGGGAGACTCCACCTGCAGTACTGCATCCAGCTCTGGAGCCCTCAGCACAGGAAGGACATGGACCAGCAGGTCCAAAGGAGGGCGACAAAGATGACCAGACAGCTGGAGCACCTCTCCTGTGAGGACAAGCTGAGAAAGTTGATGGTGTTCAGCGTGGAGAAGCGAACGCTCTGGNCAGGGGGGTTGGAACTCGGATGATCTTCAAGGTCCCTTCCAACTCTAACCATTCTTTGATTCTGTGTAAGAAGGAAGCAGCCTCTTGAATGAAACATTTTTGTTACTCACTGGAAACAAGTATATGAAAAAAAAAATAATATATATATATGAAAAATCAGTTCCCGGTTAAATATTAATAAAAGCTGCATTGCAACAACAGCCATTCAGAGGTAGCTGGAGGAAGAGCCTGCACCTTATAACCATCTATGAAGTATTTTTAGCCAGAAAATCTTGTTCTCTGGAATATATTTTAAATTTATGCTAGATATCGATAGCGCAATATTATTGCTGAATTCAATGCTTGGGAGAAAAATGTCATGTGTTCTAATATGCTTCTAGTCTAATATGCTTATCCTAATTTGTTTTTCCTTTATTGAAAATCAAACTCCTATATAGGAGATAGAGTTGATACTGTGCGCTTCTGCACCCCAAGGGACTTACTGGTTTTTTTTTTTTTAAGGAAATGCCTTGTAATCAAGTTATATGGTAAACATAAATATTAACCCAAACTTTAAATGTTCTGCCCTCCTCTGTGGCAGCATTTAATGTCTGCTCAAGAGCTTTAAAAGGCTGCTTGTTCTCGTTAACAAGATAATGATGACATATGTCAATCATGGGTCTTTTTACATAAACAAAATTGCTTGAAATCAGAAATAGTTTTTCCTGCAGTGGTGTCATTCAGAGGGTAAGAGCAGCGTCTGCAGAGAAGAGCTACTGCAGTGACCCCACATCGCTCCTAAGAAAAAGAGCAGCAGGATGAGATTCTGGAGGATACTGAAAGTCACTCAAGGACTTTCTGCATCTCCTGGGCAACACTGTAGAAACCTTCAAGGAGGCAGAGCTGGAATCTCCAGGTGACACAGCATCAAAAGCAGCTGGTGACCTTTTCTCTGCCACTGGTAGGAATAGGATCTACTCAGGATGGCCCATTGTTCTTCTCTCTTACTGTAAATTCCTCTATTTTCATTCTTGGGATTTAAGCATACACCGTAAGAATGCCATTAAAAGAGCAGAATGATGGTGAATGCCATAGACTTCCCCATGGCAAAGCAGAGGAGACAACCATAAATAAAATATATACAGAAATCTTGCTTCTGCTACACTCCGAGCCAAATGAAAAAGCACCATTCCTCCCTGAGCAACACCTCAACCAACCGCATTTTTTAAGGCGAAAGGCTGTTTCCATTGTACCACTGGAACTAACTGAAAGAGCAGCCATTGTTTAACCCTGCAATTTGGCTACAAGTCTGTGGTGTGTTACAGTCCAGCTCTAAATCCAATTCAGCAGCTACTATTTCTGTTAATGAGCATCATCAGGAGGAACTTAGAAAGCTGGATGGTTTAGGAACTGTCTGTCCCATGAATTACTCCATATTTGCTTGTGCCAGCTAAAAGCCATCAGTATCAGCCCAGTGTTTTTTCTGGTGGATCCTCCACCTTTAAACATTTTCTTCCTCTTCCAAGAAAATCTGTAAATTGTTCTTCAACCCAATCTGTAAGGCACATCCATTTTCTGGATGAAAGCTCCTGGGGAGCTCCAAGAACAGAGAAAAAGGAGGAGGAGGAGGACTGGTTTGTAAGGCACCCCATGCAGGAGGCACTGGACCTGGTTCAAGTGAACTGCAAACCCGCTACAACCTTCCATAAAGGGACAGAACAAGCGAGGCAATAATGGGAGAGGCGTTTCAGCGGAGGGTATCAGATAAGAATAGACATGCTGTGTTTACATGGCACCTTCCCCAGATGTGCTTTGTCAGCTTGCTGACAGTTTGCTGCTGATGCTGCCACCCACGGTACCTCCAAACTTGGTGGTATTTTTAGCAGGAGACTCAAGTCAGTTGCTGGACACAGCGACTGTTGTGGCAACGCACCCGTATGGAACCCATCAGGGACAGGATGCCGGGCTGGGGAAACACAGTCAGCTGCAAACATGGAAAGACTGATCTCCCTCTGAGATCACTCGTCCCTTCAGATATTCCTGGAACCAAATGCCAGTCTTGAAGCCCTCCATTTGCTTATTCAGCTCAGTCCATCTCCCAGGCCATGGTTCCATACCTTTTCTACTGGAGCCTGTGTGTCCTGGCACCTCCTGCCCACATTAAAACCCCATCTCAAGCCCACAGCTCAGGCAGAATTATCCCAACACCCAGCCTTGCCAGGGCAGAGGAGTAAAACCCAAGGATCCTGCCCCTCTTATCATGGTCAGAAAGAAATGTCCTTTTTAAGTAAAGACAAGATCATCATGAGTATACACGAAATCTTAACTGTGTGATCAAAGGACATTTAGTCTCAATCTATTACAGAAGAAGAAAAAACAAAGAACACTATCACAGACACTTTCAATGACAAAGCAGTTAAAATGATTATGAGCTTTTCATCCTCGTGGGGTCTCCAGTGTCATCCTATGCCCCTTCTCTAGTTGTCCCATGCCCATGTTCTACCCCACCACCTCCTATGCTTCAGTTTCCAAGGCCCCTGCTTGTATCAGGCTCGGATTCCTCTGCAGCATGATGCCAGCGTCATAATGTTATGCTGGGCAGAAAAACAGCTTGTTTCTAGTATCTATACCAAAAAATATGGTTGTACCAAACAACTCTAAAAGGAGAAACAAAGGTAAAATGAATAAGGTCAAATAAATAAGCAAATAAATTAATTAATTTCCCTGTGTTGAGTCTGTTTTCCCTGTGACAGTAATTGCTGAGTGATCTCCCTGTCCTATCTTCACCCACGAGCCTTTTATTATATTTTCTCTCCCTTTTCCAGTTCAAGGGGGAGTGATGGAGAAGTTTTGGTGCACACCTGGTGCCCATCCAGGGCCAACCCACCACACTGGCACTGTCCCTTTGAAACTTATTTTCTAAAGAGACACTTGGCAAACCAAACATCCAAGTGATAAGTGTGTT
The DNA here is from genome assembly GCA_013398155.1 of Pedionomus torquatus. Lineage (NCBI taxonomy): Eukaryota > Metazoa > Chordata > Aves > Charadriiformes > Pedionomidae > Pedionomus > Pedionomus torquatus. The sequence goes on along the minus strand of VZRU01007204.1, from coordinate 790,661 downwards.
TTCTCCAAATGATTTTGGTAAAAATATTGGCTGAAGGGTCTGCTTCTCCCAGCTGTGTCATTCACAGGTTGCTTCAGCCAGGCAGCAAGAATGAACCCTGCAAACAGAGTTAGGGAAGGAAAGAATCGGTGATCCAGTGTTAGCTATTTGTGAGGAGAGCCTGAAAAATCCCCCCACTTTGAAATGATGGGGAGGCACAAATCCGGCAACCTTTGGGCTGAGAGACAGAAGCAGTTGCTTGGTTGCCCATCTATAGAAGAGGAGACACTACTGTGTCTCAGAGAAGAATCAGAGAAGGCAATCTCAACTCTGAGTAACTGATCCTTTTAATAGCAAGAATATGGGACTTTATGGAAATAAATTAATATCAGACATTTATAAGAGGTTTGGTTTCCTTATTTATAAGGGTTTGGATATGATAATCCCTCAGTAGAACTTTATAGAGAGGAAAGGAAATAGATTTAAGCTATTTTGAATACTTCTCAATATTCAATGGGTCATGATGAATTGTACAAACATACAGAGTTATCAATTAGGTTGAGACGATGAACAACGCGATCGATGCCAGCTGTGCATTCAGCCTGATGGGAGCTGCAATTTATTCCTACAGCTTCAAACTACCCAGGGAAACAAGAACAGATAATGTGCTCTTTTGCAGCAGCACAGAACTTCAAAGGCTAACTACCACTGGAGAAGTGGGTTCACTGGTGAAACATTTGTTCATTGGTTTATACTAGGAAAGAAATTTCTGTAAATCGGGGAGGAAGCACGCTGCCTCAGATATATCCTTTTTATATGGAGATTCCTTGTGTGTCTTATCCTCTGATGATCCTATGGCAGCAAATGCTGCTGTTCACAAGGAAGAGGCACTCATGGCTTCTTTCCACCATCCAGAGATCCTGCGCTTTCCTTGGGGACACATTCTGCTCACTGCAGTTCACACAAAGCTGTGATGGGGCAGAAGAGTGGGAGATGCGGAAAAGGGAAGAAAAACTAGTGCAGTTATATTCCAGTCACCATCCTCAGCGTAACACATCCTTCAGCAGCAACTTAAGGTACTGGTGGGGAGATGAGCTGTGTGGCCTCAATTAACTACCTGTAAGGAGGTTGTAGCAAGGTGAGGGTCAGTCTCTTCTCCCAGGTCACAAGCAACAGGACAAGAGGAAACAGCCCCAAGTTGCTCCAAGGGAGGTCCAGATTGGATATTAGGAAAGAGTTTTACACCAAAAGGGTTATTAGGCATTGGAACATGCTGCCCAGGGAACTGGTGGAGCCACCATCCCTGGAAGTATTTAGAAGACAAGCAGACAGAGTGCTTAGAGATATGGTTTAGTGGTGGTTTTTGTCAGTGTTAGGTTGATGGTTGGACTCAAACATCTGAAAGGTCCCCTTATAACCTGGGCAATTCTATGATTCTAAGAGAACAACAAAAACAGTTGCTGTTTCGGTGTCCTCAGCATTGACTGCTCCTGTCTCTTATGTGCCTCCTGACAAAGTTAAGCACTACTTTTTCCAACAGAAGAGGTAAAGCATGGACTGTAGAAGTCTAATTTCCTTCCAATGGGCCTAAGGCTTGATTTTTAAAAGTATTTTATCAGCAAATTATGAGCACATCTGTAAATAAACACCCATCTTTCAGACAGGCTTATTGGGAGTGATGCCAGTGAAAGCTGTTCTTGGTGGCATATAACCACCAAGACAACTTCCCAAGGGACTGAACTATAGTAATTTCTGGTTCCCTTGTCTAATTCAAGGCATCTGAGATGAAAAAGACTTCTTCTGTAGCCCAGTCCTGTTTCTCTAATTCTGTCTTTTTTTAGTATCGCATCTGTTCTCTTCCCCATAAATCAAAAAGGGTTTTATTCCCACAACCTGGTGCAATTTATGGTTGTGAGAAAAACTGTAGCATATTTTACATAAGAGAAGAAATTGGTTATTATCAGCTTCCACAAATTGGAATGTGATTTAAGAAAATTCTAATTCTAGCAATTTTATTAGTTGTAAAGCACATAGATGAGAAGTACATTTTAAGGGCAAATGAAAGGTAAATGAAGCAGGAATATTTTTTATTTTTTTTTACAAATTAAACAGTTTTGTACAATGACCCTCCTCATGCATTTCAGTTTCTCATTGTAAAAGCAGCTCCTGATGGGAAACTTTCTTCAGGTCTTATTTGAAGACACAATAACCTCAAGCCCTGGGCTAATAGTGACAATGTCCTCCAGCTCCCTCAAATGGGAAGAAGACATCCACATGAAAGAAATCTCCAAGGAAAAAAACAGGAACAAAAGCTGCCATGGATTTGGGACTAGTGAAAGTGCCGAAGAAGGGACATTGGCTTTTGGTTATACCCCCCCACCTCAATCTGCATATTCCAAAGTGCAAATAGAGGAGGAAGGTGCGCACTGTCGTTCAGAGGGATGGAGACTCGCTGAGAAAATGCTATTGGATTTCTGCGTATTATCAAGAATGGCAAGTACTGCTTTGGCAATCTGCAGGAGAGAGAGCATTTTATTTTTTCAGGAAAAGAAAACAAATCAGTATAACGAGCATTCACTGGTCCAGCAGAATAGATTATAAAATACAGAGATGCCTTTGGTATCGTATATTATAAAAGTAATTATCAGAACAAGAGAAATGCATGTGATGAGGAATATTATAATTTTTCTCATGAAATGTGTGCTGTTGGTCACTGCTATGGACAAGATTTACAGGTGGCTTGACAAATAACTGAGTTTATAATTGGACATCTCAAATAACAGGTCCCCAAAACTGTAAGATCTTTCAGAAAATGCTAATTGGGAAATGATTCTTCCATTCCCCCACCCCCTAATTTGCTTCTGTCTAGGGCTGTTCTTAAAGCTAATGTTCTGTCTCTCTCAGAGAAGCAGTAATTTCTAGCTCAGGAGTTCTTTGATACACAGAGCTCCAGCTCGTCCTACCTGTACACTTGCACGTGTTCAGAGGGTTGGAAACTCAGAGAGGCAGATGGAAGAGACTGGGTTGCTGTCGAGGCCAGGATACAGCGCATTTCAAATTTTGCTGTTTGAGCTTTTCAAAGCCATCGTCCTACGCTACCTCTTTCAGTGTCCCTGCTGCTGCCTGCACAGTGAAAGCCGCAATGGAAATCTGCCTCTTTACTTCTTCCCAGGCTCCTTGCTGATCAGCTTTGCTTTCAATATCAAACATGGCATCGTAGATCCCCGGGAAGGACTCTCCAGCGTACTTGTTGTGGCTGCTTGGAGCAAAGACAATATGTCTGTGGGGAAGGAAGAGAAAAATGTAGGTATACTAGGTAAAATAGCCATTAGCGATGTGCTTGTTTGTTGCAGGGAACTGTATGTGTGCTATATAAAGCACCTATGGATCCTGTGAAGATCAGAACTTACTAACTACACAGGCAATCTACTGTACCTTTCTTTAAAAGAACAGGAGGAAACAGCCCCAATGGCACAATCTATGGGAAAGGGCATGAATTTAGGACAGGCAGCCATCTCCTCGGGAAGAGAAGATGCATTTGTCTAATTAGGAACGAAACAATGTTAATTTTTTTGTAAATGGGAGCTCAACAAACCTGTCGAACAAATGTGGCAGTCTGGAACAGGGAGTAAAACTAGTTATGGGTGCTAAACAAGAAGTGGAACAGAAACCTCAAAACTAAGAAGCTGAATGAGGGTCAGCAGATCTGCAAGAGGAATGTAAGAAAAAGGAAAAGGAAATCTATGGGAGAATTCTTGAAAAGAGCATGATTTCTTCAGAGAAGAAGCAATCAGATTGGAACAGAACTGTACAAAAATATCAATGTTATTGGTTGGTGGAGTTTCTTTTCTTAAATAATTAATAGTTTCAGATCTGCTTTTAAATTAATTTTCTTCGTATGAATTATCAAAGCACATTTGTAGCATGTGAAAGAGTCCTCCCAAATAAAAAACTAAAAGCTACATAAAACAAAATAAAAACCACTAAAACTACATTAATAAATGCAATCAAGTTAAAAAAATAATCCTGGACTTCTACCCTCACCTGACCCTCACTACACATCTATTCTTATCCTCTTCTCCCTTTTACTCTACCCTCATTTCCTCTTTCTTTTCGTACTGTCGATGCTCTATTGAATCCTCACTTTCTACAGATTTAAAAGAGCAAGTGGTAGCAGAATCACTGGTGGTACAACATATCTACAAATATAAGTCACAGAGTATGATGGCTAAAAAAAACCTGAGTGCCAGACCCGTGAAGAAGAATTAGGCATCACAAGACTGGTGCAAGGAGTTCACCTTGGAAGATTCAAAAAAATTCTGTTACTGGGGCTGTTCAGCCTGGAGAAGAGGAGGCTCCGGGGAGACCTAATTGCAGCCTTTCAGTACCTAAAGGGGGCTACAGGAAAGCTGGGAGGGGCTGTTCACAAAGGCCTGCTGCGATAGGATGAGGGGCAATGGACTTAAGTTAGAGAAGGGTAGATTTAAGTTGAATATTAGAAAAAAATTCTTTACACTGAGGGTGGTTGAGCACTGGACCAGGTTGCCCAGGGAGGTGGTTGAGGCCCCTTCCTCGGAGATATTCAAGGTGAGGCTCAATGAGGCCCTGGGCAACCTGGTCTAGTTGAGGGTGTCCCTGCGACTGCGGGGAGGTCGGACTAGATGACCTTTGGAGGTCCCTTCTGGCCTGGATGATTCTATGATTCTATGATTCACTGGATTTTTCCTTAAGTCAGAATCTGCTGAGTTTAACTGAACAACAATTCCTATGTTATTAGGACCTGGGGCTGTGGGACTGTTGGCTGAACATGAGCCAGAAGTATGCCCAGGTGGCCGAGACAGCCAACAGCATCCCAGCCTGTATCAGGAATTGCGTCGTGAGTAGGATTCAGGGGAGGTGATTGTCTCCCCATACTCAGCACTGATGAGGCCCCATCTCAAGTAGCATGTCCAGTTTTATCACAAAAATGACACTGAGGTGCTGGAGCAGGTCCAGAAAAGGGAAAAAAAGCTGGGGAGGGTCTGGAGAGCAAGTCTTAGGAGGTGAGGCTGCTGGAGCTAGAGTTGTTCAGCCTCAAGAAAAGGAGGCTGAAGGGAGACCTTCTTGCTCTCTACAACCACCTGAAAGGAGGGTGCAGAGAGGCGGGGGTTGGTCTCTTCTCCCAAGTCACCGGTGACAGGACAAGAGGAATTGGCCACAAGATGTGCCAGGGGAGGTTCAGATTGGATATCAGGAAAAATATTTACACTGAAAGGTTTATCAAACATTGGAATGGGCTGCCCAGGGAAGTGGTTGAGGCCCCATCCTTGGAGGTATTTAAAAGATGAGTTGACACAGTGCTCAGTGACATGGTTTAGTGATGGTTTTTATCAGAGTTAGGTTGATGGTTGGACTAGATGATCTTTAAGGTCCCTTCCAACCTAGACGATTCTATGATTGTACGATTCTGTATGAGGCCTATACATCAGGTCAACTGATCGGTCAGTTGGGGCAGGGCTCAGCTGCAACAATAAAGTGCCTTAGGCAGCTGCTCAAGGAACTTGTTGCCTCACCTGTAAAACTTCCTTCCTGGTAAGCCAAGAGGATCAATGAAAGCTCTTTCTATAAACATCAGCTGATCGTTCATGATTCGCACTGCGACTGGACTGCAGGAAATGGAGACATGAGACATTTCACACAGTGAGGAAACATGACTTCCCTGTTTCATTTAAACACTTTTCCTCTCCTTTGGAAAGAAAAAAATAATTACAAAAATGATCCAGAATTTGCAAAAAGATGAGGTTTTGCAAATGAAGATATTCAATACATGTTATAAAAGTGCATTAGGATTTCTGTGGCAGAAACTCAACTGCAAGATTTCAGACTACGCAAAATAAACCAGCAGATTATTCTGAGTGACAGGTACTTGCTTAGTATTAAATGGCACCAGAAACATCCCATGTAACAGAGGAGAGAGGAAGGGTGAGATTTAGGTCAAGATGAAGGTTTTGGTGTCCACCTCTAAGGCAAGTGTCCAAACTCATGAACTAAACTATACAGTAACATGGTAAAGACAGGATTCAGTTGCCAAAACACAACTATCTGGTTCCACATGAGGTGCATAGGGGCACCTGGCTTCCAGGCAATGCACTCAGAGGGCACAGGAGTCCTATGGGGCCCTCAGGTTTGCAAGCATCATGTGGATATTTTAGATAATCTGAGGCATCGTCCTGTCTCACTGAAGTGTGCTGAAAGTACAAATTCTGCTGTCACCTACAACACTCAAATGCAGGTGAGCTCAGTTCAACTTTCACTTTCACTGATACCTGCCTTTCCATGTAATACAAACATTTTCATGACAGGCTGACACTAGCAATAAGCTCTACAGCTGATACTATTCATCACGGGAAGAAGAGTTCATTTTAGCATATTGCCTGTCACAATTCTACGCTAATCAGAAAGACTCCTTGTGTTGTCACTAGAATGAAAGAAGTGCCACCCTGGGTACCTAAGGCAGACATACATGTATACACACACACACACGCACACACATATATATATAAGTATTTTTCAAGCTTACTCTTCCTTGTCAACTTGTTCAAGTCTCCTGTGAAATTCAGCAGCAGCCTTTGAGAAGTTCACCACTGCGGAAAAAAGAGGATCTAGAAAAGGAAAGACTTTGTGAGCAACTTGAGAATATTTGCTGACATTTATTTTGCTCATATAATTGAATTAATTTTGTTGTTTTTCCATAATTCATTAGTTTCCCTAGTGCAGACTTCAAAGAACTGCACTATTAGCTGTAACAGACCCAAGACCTTGTGCAACAAGGACAACAAATAAGGCAGAAAGCTTGATACATCTTTCACAAATACACATCTTCCCTCTGCCTGGTGAGGAAAAGACCGCCTGGCATCACAAATGGAGAACTCTGCAGGTTCCTTTTAATAAAGGGGTGTGCTGCGGTGTTAAGCTATAAAAAGCCTGACTTAAAAAAATACCAGTTCTTTCAGCAGGCTGTGGAAGGACAGAGGATTTCCCTCTTGGTACACGATGCTCTATTCATATTATAACAGAAGAGTGTGATATGTATACTGAGTAGTGTTAGGTGAGGCATAAAAGACATGGACCACGGTGACAAACAAGGCAGATCAAATGGATTCCTTGCCGTACACATGCACTGGAATTATGACACAAGAGGTGTCTCCACCATGTCCCTGCCTGCCATCCCACCGTTCTGCTACTCAAATCCCAGCATTTTGCCTGTTACCCCTAATGTTGTGGTTTTACCGCAAACAAGGACATCTGGCTATGTAAGGCAACTGCTTTTATGTAAGGTAAGGCAGCTGCTTTTCCTGACCTGTCCCTGGCAGTGTGCCCAAACCACATGGAATAACAGACAAAGAATCACAGAATCACAGAATCACCTAGGTTGGAAGGGATCTTTTAAGATCATCTAGTCCAACCTATGGGAAAAAAAAAATCCAAACAAAATCATCAACCATAAATAACANACCCCTTGTCCTATCATCTGTAACTTGGGAGAAGAGACCAACCCCACCTCTCTACAGCCTCCTTTCAGGTAGTTGTAGAGAGCGATAAGTTCTCCCCTCAATCTCCTCTTCCTCAGGCTGAATAACCCCAGCTCCCTCAGCCTCTCCTCATAAGATTTGTGTTCCAAGAAGTAGCAGGCTGGGTAACGGTTTTAAATTAGAAGAGGGGAGATTTAGATTAGATACTAGAAAGAAATTCTTTCCTGTGAGGGTGGTGAAGCACTGGAACAGGTTGCCCAGAGAAGTTGTGGATGCCCCATCCCTGGAGGTGTTCAAGGCCAGGCTGGATGGGGCTTTGAGCAAGCTGGTCTAGTGGGAGGTGTCCCTGCCCTGGCAAGGGTATTGGAACTCGATGATCTTTAAGGTCCCTTCCAACTCTAAGCATTTTATGATTCTATGATAATATCAGGTGTGATGGTTTTCTTCTGGAAGAGTCTATTTAATGGGGACTTGAAAAATTATGAATTTATACCAACTAATTTTTGTAAAGTAAAGACGAATCTTATCAGGAGAAGAATTTCTAGCCTTCCAAAAATTAAACTCAATTACAAATAGGGAAGATTTACAAGTTGTACATTTGTCCACAAGTTTCAGAAAACTTTAGATATACCAGAGTGCCCTCTATTTGATCGTGCAGGAATATAGAACTTACATCATCTCCTAAATCTAGTCCTGGATATGGCCCTTTGCTGTTTATAAATTTATCGCCACTGTTTACAAATTTATCACCGTATTTAGTATCACAGGCTTTCTGTTCCAGGCTCTGCAGACTCATTTGCTCTTCTATTTCTAGCAATATTAATTATTCATCACCAGCCTACACCTGCTTGCTTTTGAATTAATACATTTGTTTAGTTTACGTAGAGACACAGATTTTTTGTGCGTGACCTGTTCACGGACTGCAGTCCCAACAGACCCGTGTGACCTTGTGAGGGTGAGAATTTATACTTGCCCACAACCATGGCAATAGTTGTAAGTCTGCCAGAGGACAGAGTTCTGCCCTGCTGACATCATGGTTATATTGTGGCAACGGGTTGTATTTCGGAAGCAGTAGGAGGAAATTTAAGAGGAAAAAAAAAAGACAGGTCATCTGAAAATATGTAAGAGAATTTGTGCTCTTATTCACTCGCTATTCAGTGCTGTCAGTGTTGGGTTTTTTTTCAGAAAATACCACCTTTTTTTTTTCCCTCCCTGCAAACCTTTGCTCCTTTGTTCCATATAACTACAAGTACATATTTAATGAAAGAAGTTTCCAGCCTTCATTGTTGCAGAGGGGCAGCTGAAATGTGAATCCAAAGGCAAATAAAGCCTTTAGTCTATTATTTTGAAGGAGAATTATGTGATTTAGTCAGGCTTCATTAACAATTTTCTGACATTCAGTGCTGTCAATAGCCAATTCTATGAAAATTCTGAGTAAATTAATTTTAATTTTCACAGCACTGTAAAAACTACTTATACATTTTAATGCACCCAGTGTAATAGAATAAACAGAAATTTAAAAGTGCAGTTTTATTCAAGAAATAAATTAAAATGAATTGGGTATCAGAGAAGTCTTTTCAGACAAAAAAATATGTTTTGTAAAAATCTGGTCAAATAACAACTATTACATTATTAAGGAGAGGGTTAGGTGATGGGTGGCAAAAAGCTAAAAAAAAAGATTGCTTCTAGAATCAAGAAGCAAAAGAGAGATGCATTGGTCATAAGGTAGTTTGGGCAATGTCTAATCTGAAATGAGAAAGAAACCCAAATAACAAAAATAAATAATTTAACAGAAATGTTGCTAGATGTTCCACTTAGTGTTTCATTACAAGATATGTTGCAGTAAACACAAGGACGTGTGGAAATAAATCTTTATGTTATGCAAAATCTGAGACCAGATGATCCATCATGCAAGGCTTCCTGTCTTGAGTGGCCTTTTTTAAAAAAGGGGTGGCTTTTCAAAATAGTTGAGAAATGTTCACCTAAGCTCGTGATGGGTCTGAGCACGAGTCTTATGAGAAGCTCCTGAGGGAGCTGGGGCTGTTCAGCCTGGAGAAAATGAGGCTGAGGGGCTCTACAACTACCTGAAAGGAGGGTGTAGCAAGGTGGGGGTTGGTCTCTTCTCCCAAGAGCAGATGACAGGACAAGAAGAAATGGCCTGAAGTTGTGTCAGGGGAGGTTCAGATTGGATATTGGGAAAAATTACTACACTGAATGGCTTATTACAGATTGGAACAGACTGCCCAGAGAAATGGTGGAATCACCATCCCTGGAGGTATTTACAAGACATGCAGACATGGTGATGAGGGATATGGTTCAGTGGTGGGTTTTGTCTATGTTAGGTTGATGGTTGGACTCGATGGGAAAAGTCCCTTTCAACCTTGATAATTCTATGATTCTAGGAAGTTTTAAACTTTTTTATTTTTCCCAAATGAGGACTTAAACTGCATTTCTTCTAATGCTTCACACAACCTGAAATTGTAATTCATCTCCAAAAAACCTAATTTATGTCTCTAAAGCATGGGTCCCTCAGATAAAAAGTTAATGTGAACTGACTGAAAATCCTCCTGGGATCCAGAGAACTCTGCTGCTTCCCACCTGTATTGTATGTTTCATTGCAATGTTTTCAAGTGCTCAGCAAAAGGGGATATTTATGCAGAAGAGTTAGAGAAGTGCTTTTGTTGCCTACAAGAGGTACCCAGGCATGGCTACAGGTGGTCAGCATCTTTCACAAGGTCAGATGAAGTCTTTGGCTGAGGAGGAATGGGCAACTGTGTCTCCCAAGTTTCAGGCAGTTGATGTAAATGTTTAAATTGCCTTCTTTTTTAAAGCAAGAATATGGGAAGCAGGCTGATACTGTCTCTTTGTTCTGCATTTGAGTGTGCTCCATGACTCTCTTTGAGCATTGCAATAATGCCCAAAATTAGTAGTATGCATGAAAGTTATTGTGACTCTCTAATCTATAACCCTCACATCTATAATGTGTTCAATGTGTATTATATTTAGGAAAAAAAAAAAAAAGGAGGCTCTTTATTATGATAGAAAATTGAAATAGGAAAGTAAGGAATTCAGTTTCCGAGCTATAACAGACAAATCACATCCTTGCATAAGTCTCATTAATGCACATAAGAAAAAGTGTTGTGGCTATTACTCACCAAATGATACTTTGTAAGTTTTCAGCTGTTCTTCATGTTTCTTGGCCAATTTATAAATGCTATTGCTATATCCTTTTAGGGCTTCTCCATAATCTCTGCAGTCAAATGGAATCACCTGGGAATCTGCCAGTTCATAAACCAGTTTGCCTCGTAACTGGGCAATTGTAAGCTGTTTCTTGAAGGTGGGGTCATAAAATTTTTCCACTAACTCAAAGGTTTCATACACAGTGTGATAAACAGGATAATTGCTGAATTTGTCTGCTTTCTGAAAAAGAGCAAGCAAATTTGTCAGTGCCCTGTGTTCCAACTGCAGTTAAGGGATGTATCGATCACTTAATGACTATGATGTTTTGCACAGATTCCAAATCAAAAAAGCTATTTGCTACAAAACAGAATTTACTATCCTTCCATTTTTGTGTGTTTATTTTAGGAAACTAAACCAACCTGAATCCATGGACTGTTGCACAAGATTAAGTGAGCAGACTTCCTTCTCTTTATCTACACAGACCCACCTTCAGTTCATTCTACAGAGACTGCTTTCATTAAAAGTGAAAACAGCTTGGGGTTTGGAGAGCAGAAACGCTCGATCATAGCCCCTTGTGTGGTTATTTCTGAACACAATCAAGGAGGATTTGTACATTAAGGGTCCTATTAATAGTACAGTAGAATGAAATATATGCCTGCAATCAGATTCTATAAATACCTTTCTGTGAACTTGACAGCCTACAGAATACACACGTCCCTTAAGTATTATATTCTCCAAACATTTAGGTTTCTTGCTAAATTTAGAAAGGGCACTGATGTGCAAACCAGTCAAAGATTCTTTGCAGTTCTTTTATTAATCATGAATAAATGTTTTTAAAAGAGGACTGCTCAGCACCACCACACTTCTTCAAGCAATGTGGAAGACTTACCTTGTTCTTCGTATAACGGACTCTGCCTGATGCAATTCCCAGTCGCTGAAAGTAAGCTTCAAAATCACTGCCTGATCCCAGTTTGTTTATTCTACATGTCAAAAGGACAAATCTTAGTGAGACCACTTACATTATAGCATGGTAGTAATTTAGGCAAAATGCAAATTTTTCAAAGAAATGTTGGTCAATTCTTCTGGAGGGCACGTCAGGGACACTAGTAAGATCAGAGATGAGATGAGTGGCAAGCTTAATTACTCTAACTGATTTTATTCCACCACAAGAATTCAATATTCTATATTACTAAGATGATCTTTCAAAAGCAGCCATCCTGCTTATGATACTGACCACGTTTAAAAACCAACATGTACATTATGCACAAGTGCCATAAAATTGTATCAGATGTGCCTTTGCAATCTTAAAACATTAATCATCTATTTCCAAACTAATATGAATTGGGCAGCAACATATGTAAAGACAGATGTGTTTATATACTTAGCATTTTCCATAGTAGAATCAAAGACTGACAAATAATTTCCACTGCAGAAGACACAATTAGCATTTGTTACTTACAAGTAAATATTGCCATCTACTGGGTAGGTGCGGCAAGACAGAGGAAAAGAATGATAATAAAGACAGATGTAATATTCTATGGGTTTTTTTTGTAACATTTATTTAAGTTTTATATTAAGTTTTAGGTTGCTATGTCTAGTCTGGTGAATAATTGGTGTTTCTCAGCTAATAGAAAATTAACCCAGCCACAGTTCTTCTGCTAGTATAGATTTCTGTAAGGAACTATTTGTATCAACTGAGAAAGATCAGATGTCGTAGCTTTTTCAAAAGGAGGAAATTTCAGTGAGTCTAATGAACCTAGAGACGCACCTTACTGGGCTTTGAAAGATGGGGCAATACATGCAGAATACTCTGGTTAAATTACACAAAGGGGCAGTTCTATTTTCCATACGTCAGTAATGCCACATTGTGAATAAGACTTAACTCTATGAGTCACAGGCTCAGACAGTGTTTTGGAGCATTAATACCTTTTAATATGAAGTTTTAAAAGCTCCAGATGTAGATTTTTAATGCATTACATTTGCATCCATTGTATAACAAAAGAATAAGTATCAAGAGAGTTTTTTTAATTACTGCTCTAGGCAGTTTCTTTCAACTGAGCATTTGCTGATACTAACAATTTTGATATTATCTCATCCAGTAGGGTGACTAAACTATATTTCAAACTCTTTCCCTTCCCTGGTCTTTTTTTGATTACTTTCCAAATCACTTTTCTACTAATAAAAGGCCTTTAAAAAGTGTTAAATTTGTTTTTACAGCAGGCATAGATGTCAGTATCATTTTAAAAAAAAGTCATAAAATTTTATTTTATTTCACTTTAAAAGATATTGCTAGATAGTCACCTTGTATGAAAAGGTTTTCTATTGGTGTCATCAATAGCACATCTTGAAAAATTCTGGCGAGTAGCCACACTATGATATGATGAAAATATTGGGAAAGAAGAAAACAGACTCACAACTTACCTGGGATAGCTCTTATTTTCACTTGCAGGATCTTTCTCAAGCCAACTGTCATAAAGAGACTTATTTTCATAACCCTCATCAGGGCTTAAAATCTGGAAAGGAAAACATAATCTCATTGGAAGTACCTCTAGTTTAATTCAGTATCAAAGGAGACCTTTACAGCTGTCATTGGCATTGTTGCTAATCAACAGCATCGCTGCATGCAGGGAAGTACATGAACACTATGCTTGTTATATGCATTTATGGTTCCCAACCATGAAGAGCATCTCACAGGCACTTGGAACCAACCACAGAACAGAAGGAGCTGGGTAAGAGCTCTAGAACACTAGCCAGAGCTCATTCACTCTGTGGGGAGGTGTATCCTGTGGATTTCTGGGACTTCTTACCACCTTATCATTGCACTATTTACATACATGCATAACAGCATATATTGAATCACAGAATCATAGAATGGTTTAGGTTAGAAGTGACCTTAAAGGTCATCTAGTTCCAACCCTCTGCCATGGGCAGGGGCACCTTCCACCAGATCAGGTTGCTCAAAGCCTCATCTCATTGGGATAGAAAGAAGGGCCAAACCAAGTCATAAACTAACTATATTACAAGTATATTACAAGTATATCCAAGTGGACTCAGGCAAGATTGGAGCACCATTGTGCAAGACACTGTAGGTACAAATGTAGGTCCTACCCTTACCTTAAAAAAATCAATAATCCAGGTAACCAGGATGGAAAAGTAAATACTAGTACAGCCACCGTGCAGCCAGGACAATTATGAAAATATATAACTAGTTGACCAGAGCTCTTAGAAAATCTGTGGCCAAGGTAAAAAAAAATAATAAAAAAAAATCAAGGCTCTGTCCCTGATTTCCATCTACACTTAAACAACCTTTAAAGTCATGGTCCTTTAAATATAAGATTGGTTATGGTACGCAGAGGATTGAGACTTTTTTTTCCATCCCACAATATTGAGACTTAAATTCTGCGTTGAAAATATACAGACTCTAAATTGAAAACCCAAAGAGTTCTGACCTCTGAGATTATGTCAGCAGCTAGCAGAAAAATAATAACTTTGTGAATCAACTCCTTGGCTGCTGCCATTTTCAGGCCACTTTGGTCAAGTTCTAGGGCTAAATTGAAAATGGCACATTAATAAGAGCAAGCTGAACTCTGACATAAGGGAGAAAAAGTACTCCATGCTCTGGCAGAGATGTTATTCTGACAGCTCTGCTTATATAAAACCCATTGGCCAGCTTTTTCCTACACCACCGAGAGCCTAGTAAAACAAATTATTTGCCCTGACTTAAATTCAATTCTAGAATCAGCATAAGCTTATGGCAACCTCAAGGGAAGATGCAGAGTTCTTTAAGTATAAATACAAAATAAGAAGTGATGATCAGAACAGTGGAATTGGAGTTGGACTTTTGCAGATGTTGGCTGATGGTGACCAACTGTCTAAAGCCTAGCAGTAGAGCAGGGTCAAAAAAAGACTTTCAACAGCTAAATGTTCTATCTGTATGCTGAGGACCACACTTATATGCAGAACTCCTTAAAAGACAACAGTTCATGTGTACACTACATTTTTTTGGTGATAAGAGGAGCAAAGACTTATTGGGATGTTGGGTAGTTGGATGTTGGACTTCTTAATATAAACAGAAATAACTTTCTTTTGAACATCCAGAATCACCCTCATCTGCAGTAATGTTCTGTCACATGTTGATGTAAGATCAACAGTGAGGTACTATTTTTAGCCCAGAGTTTGGTTGGTTTTTTTTTTTCCATTTTGTTTATCTTTTGTAGAAAAATGGACTCCTGAATAAATGCTTGCTGAATACAGAAAGTAAGTTATTTTATCCAGGGCCCTGAAGCACTAGGGACGTAGACATTTTATAGGTGGAACAAAAGGAAAGGAAAAGGGAAGGGAAGGGAAGGGAAGGGAAGGGAAGGGAA
>VZRU01007204.1:750192-775416 GCA_013398155.1 Pedionomus torquatus | reverse complement strand
GAAGGGAAGGGAAGGGAAGGGAAGGGAAGGGAAGGGAAGGGAAGGGAAGAGAAAAATATGGCAATAGCATAGATAAACTGCCCCAGATTCAAACCATGGCATTTCCAATGTTAAAAGAAAGTGCACTGTGTTTGAAAATTAGTTAGGATGAATGCATGGAATGTGAAACTAATAGCTGGATTCATCCTACCAACAGCCATTACAGTGCAGATGTTTACACTGGACCAAGTCACCTGGGTTGCTTTAATATCAGGAGGAAGATAAAATCTGAGAGTTCTGTGTGTACAAGAGTAGACAACCACATCTGGTCAAATTAATCTCGTTCTAAAGGTACCTATTTCTATGTTTTGTCTTTAAAGGGAGCTCATGTGCTTAAATCAGACAAAGATGTCTTCTGTTAGTTGAGATGAATTCAGATCTGAGGATAGTGACAATGGCTCATGCAAGGTGCCAAAACTGGTTAGCTCCTCATACAGCCAATGAAGTTTTATGCTTTAATGGATCACAGTCTTTCAGCCTTATGATAATTCATCCTGAGAGGTGAAAGCAAAAGAGGCACGATTAGACCACTTGTAATCATGCAAATCCATACATCTGGCCTGTTAAAAAACCACTCAGTCTTTCAGTATTTATCACATCATTTCAGAGACTCAGTGAGATATGAAAGTGATTCAAGGGCAACAGAGAGAGAGAAAATGGTAGCAAGCTGATATGAAAATTAATAGATTCTCTTTTGTACATGAAATGGAAATTTAAAATGCAATTTATTTTCTTGAATGTTTATCATTTTAGAGGATCGATCTTGCTCAAGTGTTTTATTACCTTGTTTCATTTTTTTTTTTTATTTTTACTTGTTATTACAAATAATATCCAACTTATGCCAGTGACACATTTCAAACTTTCTAAGAATACCGAGGAATTGTGAGCCTGGACCACTGATGAAATCTTTTACTATTGATTTTGGTGCAATCAAGATTCTTCCAGCACAGTAATACATTAAATCTAATATTATTCAATAATTTAATTTTATCTGAAAAACTTGCAGTTAAGATTCTGAGAAAGTTATAAATGATAGACACTCTGATCCTGTACCTCTTTTGTCAGATTATACACCAGTTTGTAGAGAAGAGGGGTGCAGTCAACTCTTAATGTGTAGTTACCTAAAAATGAAATAAAGACATGGAAATTTTCCTTTCACGTACCAGTGGCAATATCTTCTTAAAGGATTAAACCCTGCAATCCTATCTTAGACAAAGTGCTTGACTCCAAGGCAAGAATTTCTATCCACACCTCAGAATACACACAAAAAGACTACTTGATCACTACATATAAGCTGCTGCTATTGCACAACAATGACGCACTGGTTATAGCACATACACAGTCATGTAATTAAGCCTTCCTATTGTTCTAAAATATGCCCAACCATCCCTCATTAGCTACAAGCCCTTGTCATTCATAGATTCACTGAAGCTTGTGTTAATCAGAAGGCAGTGGTAAAATCCTACTTTTTGTAGAATGTTAAAAATGAAATTAGTGCATTCAGGAACTGCAGGAGGACAGACATATTCCCTGCAAAATGTTTTAAGAAGTCTTTCAGTGCAGCTGCTTCTTCTCTTATCATGAAGAGTACTTTTTCAATGCTTTTGCAGACTGTACCTGAGCGACAGGTCACCTTCTGAGTAAGAGACCTGCAAGACGTTTGGCATTTTAAACGTCAGAGCTAAGGCTTACCTAAATAGGAGGCAACAAAGAGGCATAGTAATGTTTCCATCTACCCTCTCCTAAATTCCCTGATTACCACCAGGCAGGCTATATGAGGTTTTCACACCACCCGCAGGCTATGCTGCGTTAGGTAAGTATCTCATACCAAAGCTGTCAATTACAGAAGCGAGAGCCCCATCGCAAAGAAACTATGGCCATTTTTGAGGCAGGCAGGAGTGTATAACAGTCTTCTCTATAGACTCCAGCCACCGCGCAGCAGCTGGGCAAACCCTTCTGCCCTCAAATACAGATGACAACGAAGAGGGGAAGAGGAGCAAAAAGGCTTGGACATGATAAAATATAAACTCTCAGATAACAATGTTATTAGGTTCTAATATGGCTTGAGAGTTTTGAGTCATCATTTGCACAGTGTGTACTTAGAAGAGGACTAGACAATTACAAAAAACCCCATGATGATGGAAAAAAGCACCAGATAATGTTAATAATGTTTCCAAAGAAAGTCTATATTTGAGAACTGGAAATTAAAGTCATAAAAATGCTCAACAAGAGGAACCACTATTATTCCTTTCACTGCTAAAAGACAACAAATAGAAATAATGCAGCTGTCCGAAACATGGCACAAGAAGTGCGGTGGAGGATGTATAACAATAAACAAGAATCTGCAAAGTGCATGGATGCTAGGGCTCTACAGGGGATTTTAATGCTCAGTCAGGTGAAAGATGTCCAAGATACTTAAAACAGTGTACTGAATATGGTGGTCTTACCCTTATTTCATATTTCTTTTCCAGCACTTTTACTTTCACATTTTCTTTAATGCATACAGCACGAGACATGTTTGAATAATCAAGATTTGGAAGAAAATTGTTAAGGCAGCAGCATGTTGGCTGCAAACCAACTAAAAATATGTGTTACAATCCATGCTGAGCATATGAAGTAGTTGTAAAGCTATTATTTCATTCGTGAGATCTTCTAGGCGTGAAATTTTGCTCTACTTTTTACACAGCATGTAGGCTCCATAATTGAAGGAACAGCTCTAACCCTCCCTATACCTCAACTCCAACTGAGCATTTAGAAACTGGGTTTGGCTTTTCTTTCCTTCCAATCCTTTTGTGACAGACAAAATTTTCTGCTGACAGGAATAAAAAGAGTTCTCTGATATGCCTGTTGATATCCATTTTATTCACACACAGTAAGCCCAAATCAGTTGGGCTTAACATGGGAAGAGCAATGCCCTAAATAACTGAGCTTATGATGCAGGACTCCAGCCTTCACAGGATTCTACTGACTATTATTTCAGCACAGGCAACAGTAAATGAAGTCCTTCTTTAATAAAGCTCAGTATATTTTAAGGATTTTGTGATTTGGGTCACAGTGTTGGTCCAGTTTCTGAACAGCATTCCTGTATGACAGATTCTTCTCATAATCTGAGAGGCAAAGAAAATTGGATAATGGTGGATTAGGTTTTTTCTGAAACACTTTTCAGAGCTTATTTTTCTAGAAGGGCCCTACCATAAAACATACGTAACTCCCTGCATATCCTCCCTGCTCATAGCAATGAACAAAGGTGACCACACTGGCCCAAAGCACCAAAATGGGTTCCAACCCCCAAAAATGTAAGCCTGAGTTCTTGACATAAATTGTCTTAAGATCATAATAAATTAGTGTCCCAAAATATTATAATTACCACAGGGAAAGGCACTGGAGCTGCAAACAGAACAAGCAGTAGTCTGTCATATCTTGAAACTGTAATTGAAAATTAAAGCTAATGCAGTTAGAGAGACTTTAACAATCAGACCACTCAGAATACTAAACTCCTCCAGAGGAGACATTCTGCACCCCAGACACGTGGGCTGCAGCTCACGGATGCTGCTATTTGCAACAAGAAAGCAACATGAGAATTTAAATTGTTCTCTCCCTCTACTTAATTCAGTATTATTTGCTACACTGATTCTAAACATCATATCATCTGTCTTACATTTGCCAGCTCCAGATGCAATAAATAATAAACAGTGAACTATTTAAATTGACACCTGTGAAGTAAAGTGAATTTAAAAATAAAAGACACACCTTCTATAGAAGAATCTGTGTTGATGTAAGCAACTGCCCGTTCCTGGAGGACTCTGGCATTTTCCTGGGGTTGTAAAAGTGTAATTATTACTTTCAATTAGTAACATTTTGTCAAGAGTACATCAAGTGAACTGGTTTTTACAATGTTACCTTTAAGAACTCAGGATAATTAGCCCTATGTACCTTACTATTTATATTAATGTTTGAGGATGGGTCAATGGTTCTAGGCATATGAAATTCACTCCTGCTTTTTGGGACTCAATTTCTTGTGGAAAGCCTCCAAAAAATATAGGCGCTGCCTGTTGCATTGCACAGGAGCAAAACAGAACTGGAAAAGTACTGAACAGCATTGTTACAGGCTAAAGTGAGGTTATACACGAATTCTAACTCGCCAGTTGCAGCGTTTTTTGCACATGTAACATGTGACTGTGGGGTCAGCCAGAATTCCTCCGTGCTTTTAATCCCCAGGTATTCATGTGAGCTCCCAGAACTGAACTCAGCTTTAACATGGATAAAGTGAGTATTGCTGGCGTTTCTACACTCTTCCATTTTAAAAAGGGATGAGTCAAAGCACTGACATTGCCTCTTCAAATAAATTTGACTGACTGTTTTGAGTCAACCAAGCATTGCTTTCACGTTAAATATATACACACACTCATTTGATTTTTTGGAAACTGGTAATTATGTTTGAAATTGATATTCTAATCAGTAAGTGGTATTTTACTGAGTCTTGGCTTTGTGGTAGATATTCTAATGAGGCTAATAATTGTTATTTGATTCATTCATTTTATGACCCAACTATTTATTTGTGAGTCATAAGAATTAAAAATTGGATTGGTGATTGATGACTTAATAAATAAATTGATATCATCAAAACA
Organism: Pedionomus torquatus; assembly: GCA_013398155.1. Taxonomy (NCBI): domain Eukaryota; kingdom Metazoa; phylum Chordata; class Aves; order Charadriiformes; family Pedionomidae; genus Pedionomus; species Pedionomus torquatus. Next base: position 770,749 of record VZRU01007204.1, on the reverse strand, counting down.
AACAGTAGAGGAGATTCTGAAAAAGAATATGAAGGAAGGGGGCAGGCCTGTATATACATACATGAGGCCTTGCATAAATGCAAAAATCTATTTGCAACATCAAGAAATTTCTTCATTGATGAGCAATGGAGATTGTCTACGTAACAAAAGGATGTTGCCACAGTGGCAGAGCCTTTTTGTTGTACAGAAGATGGTGAATATCATGGGTTAATTTTCCCCAAGAATTTCACTAGATGACAGATCTGGCAGCTGCAGAAAACAGGAATGTAAGCTGTGAGGAATGTCCCTAGAGAAACTGTATCTAATTTAGGTGTCAAAGAGGAGGAATGCACACCACCAAAATAAAGCAAGAAAATAATAATATGGAAACATTGAGGTTCATATATGAATTGTGCTCACGGATTTCTAATCTAGTAGAGCTGCTGTTCCATGAAATAAGGAATGATAAATTACTCAATATTAAATTATTAAACAAAAAAAAATTACAGATCAGCAGTAGCAATATGTGAACAACCCAAATATAAAGAGTACTCCTAATTTATTCATGACTTGTTCAAGAGAAGTTGATCTATTAAATATCATTGCTTTGTGTTCCTTGGACTTAAAACAATTGTGTGTTTTTTCCTGTCAGCATCTAAATATGTGCACAGACAAAGAAATCACAAATACATTTTTATATACTTTTTTATACAGTATACTTTTGTTACCAGTGGAGTTCAAGTGGGATGAAACTTCATAGCCAACTCTTTAAAATCTCTTAGTAAATGACTTAAAAGACAATTTTAAATAAATTTTCTTCATCTAATATACCATAAGCCAGCAATAAGATGCAGAGAGTCTGTTGCAGCTGGAAGCCAAACAGTTTATGGGAGAGAGAATTAGTGCAAATCCAAAGGAACAGAAATCTCAGCTTTGTTAGCAGAAGAATGATGGTGTTTGGAGGCATGTTTATATGCCTCCCTTTGGTGTTTGGAGGCATGTTTCTGGTATTGTTCCCTCCTTTGAAACATGTCATTTTCAATGCAATTTTTTTTTTGTTTACTGTAATACATACCAATAAAATTTATAAAAAAAAATCCTAAAAGATATATAGATTTAGAAAGCTCTATCCACATATCTAAATATAATATTGCAAATAAAATTCCAGCAGAAGAACAAGGCATCACGTTTCTGTTAAACCATTCAGTACTAATAAGTTGACATAGTTCAGCAGAAATGTGTTTCATCAAACAATTTTCTGCCTGCTCTATTTCTAATTTGGATTTTACAGACAAAGCAATGAAAACTCTGGTAAGACCTGTATTTCTTGCGGAGCTGAACAAATCCACTTACAGATTTAAGAACTGACCATGCCCAAGAGGGAAAGGAAGAGAGAAACATTCAGAACCTCACCTGAATTTCTCAACATCCTTCTGTTAGGCAGGAATATAGTCAGGGTAATTAATTGCCCTGCCCCTGAGACTCTAAGATCCTGGGAAGTTCACAAGGATTTGGAACTACTCACTCATAGAATACCTACCCCTTCATTTGCCCAGGAGGATTAATTTCCACCCAAAGGTTTTGGTGTGCTTATGTATCACAGCTACATGATTTGGACTTTAGTTTATAGAAACTAAGGGATGTCTCATATAGACATAAAATAAACTAATTTAGCTTATATAAAGTGCTATCAATCTGTTGAATGAAGGGACAGACTTCCACATAGAGACTACTGAGGGACATTAGTTTTGAATCAAAGCAGATTTTAAATCTTAGCAGAGTTAATGCACTTATGTTTTAAGAAGTTAGGTAGTTAATTTGTATAAATATATGGTGGCCTCACAGCATCTGAAGGAGTCTCTTGTACTCCAGTTTTGCCTTGGAGCTATTTACCGCAGTCTGGGAATAGATGTCACTGGGTGCTGCAGCTGCCCACAGCAGACTTTCAAGTTTCAGTTACTTTACAATATTTTTCACTTACTTCAGCCCATTCTGTGGAACCCAACAATCCAAATTCTTCTGCATCCCAGCTAGCAAAAATAATAGTTCGCTTAGGCCTCCAACCTGCAATCACACAGTTAAACTTGAAAATTCAACTTAAACTTCCAAAGTATAGTGAGAGGTGACCACAGTTAATTGAAATCACTTTAGAAAATGAGCACCTAATTGATAGAGCAGTAAAAAAAAAAAAAATCCTCGCTAAACTCCTTAGAGGAACACATTGCAGAGGCATTTCTTCTTAATGCAATATTTTCATTCCACACAACTAAGAGGGTATTATTATACTGATGAGAGATCTGAGGGAATAAATTGAGCCAACTAAGATGCAATGCTACATATGCATCTCTTCAATGAATATGCATCTTTCATAATGAGAGATACAACTTCCTGTTGAGGTGATAAGCTAAATCAATACAACGGCTTATGGGAACATTCAACACGTCAAAGCTGCTGTTTTCCTTATCCATCATTTTACGTCTGTAGTGAGTTAGTTACCTTCCTTCTTCATTTTACCAAAACTCCGAACAACCTCTTGCAGAACAGCTGCACCTGTAGTTGGATCAATACCACCAAATACCCAGGAGTCTCTATGTCCTCCTAGAATAATGTATCTGTCTGGAAACAAATACACAATATCAAGCCTTAATTAAAAATCATAGAATTATAGAATCATAGAATGGTTAGAGTTGGAAGGGACCTTGAAGATCATTAAGTTCCAACCCCCCTGCCATGGGCAGGGACACCTCCCACTAGGCCAGGTTGCTCAAAGCTCCATCAAGCCTGGCCTTAAATACTTCCAGGGATGAGGCAGCCACAACTTCTCTGGGCAACCTGTCCCATTGTCTCACCACCCTCACAGGAAAGATTTTTTTTCCTAATATCCAATCTAAATCTCCTCTCTTCCAGTTTAAAATCATTACCCCTTGTCCTCTCACTACTCTTCCTGACAAAGAGTCCCTCTCTTGCTTTCCTGCAGGCTCCCTTCAGATACTGGAAGGCTGCTAGAAGGTCTCCCTGGAGCCTTTTCTTTTCCAGGCTGAACAGCCCCAGCTCTCAGCCTAAATGCATTTAGGTTACCTGTATTTCCTATAATTGCATCCCTTCTTGTGTCAAACAAAAAGCAAAGTTTAATAACAGACCTACAAATTTAATTTTTAAGGTAATCTGCAATCTTTAACTTACTCTATTGAAGTATATAATTCAAAACATATTTTATACATATTTTTGCACTTAAATTTTTTTTATGTATATGGCCTGCTGTTAAGTATCAACAATAGTATGTTGAGGTCCCAAATCACTAGTTTTGTATTGTGTTAATTTTTGCAAAGGAAAAATGCATGAATGATATAAGGAGAGACCTGTAAAATGACAGGTGTCATAAAAAAAATCCTTGACATCTATTATTCCAACATTCCCATTCAAACATTCCCATTCTTGGGAATGCCAACAAAAACCAGCATGCTAGTAGGGACAGGAAAACTATTAAAGATTTCTCAGATTCCTTATCATCTGGATATCTAAAAAACTTGAAATAACTTGCAACATGAGAACAATTTCACCAAACAAAACGAAGAAGGAATTAAAATTCTCAAGCCCTCAACACTCACCTGGTTCAACAGCTCCTCTGAGGATGCCAATAACATTGTAAATTCGTGTTATTTTATTGTTTGTATGAACATGCATTCTGACTTTTCTGAAATGAAAAGTAGTATAAAGTAACCATTTCTGACTGAGAAGGCAAGAAAAATGCAATGTAACAGCTTGTGAGCCAGAAAGTTGGTACTTCTCTTCTGCTTTGTGTGTCCAGTGCTGATCATGCTATACTAGTGTCCCATTTTTCATTTCAGGTTAACCCTCTGACAGAAAGATGCCTGAAAAACAACCCTATGAAGTGAGCCAATCTATAATCTTTCAGACATTTACTGAACTACATATTTATGGGAGTTAATTGGATAATTATCTACTATAGGAATAAACTGAAAAGCATATACAGTAATGAGTTTTGACCAAAAATGATAATTGTAGATATATATATTTTTATAAAGAATACATTTTGGTTTCACAGCACAATTCCATGTAATAAGATAGGAAAAAAGGTAATTAGAAATATACATCTAGGAATAACCTGAAATCCGTGTTTAGGACAGCAGATCTAAGTGATTAAGATTTGTCAATTCGCCATCCCCTTCCCTAGGAAAATCCACTTGTGAAATTTTATAAAAAGGGAGGAAATTCAGATATTAGGAGAGCTAAAAATAAAGCAGTGTTCAGCTCTGCTCAACCTGTAGAAGAGACAAAGCACTGAGTCTTTTTTTTTTATTTTTTATTTTTGTGTCTGGCAAAATACCAAGAGCTCCACATTTGAAGTTATCTTTTCACCAGCAAATCTGCATAGCTGTCAAAATCAAAACCTACTTCAGGACAGCTACTGGATCTTTGCCCAGAAAATAACTCACACCAGTGCCTTGAGTGTGCATATACTTGCACACTTTTCATGTGTGAGTGACTTTCTACCTAGAATCAAAAGGTTCATTTTTATATGGAGATACTCTGGGAAAGAAGTATATGTAGGATTAGCCCATATTTACAAAAACTGTAACCCTATCAAATAGGAAGATGTTAAAAAATGCATTCAAAAAATCTCATGTATATGTTTTATTAGAAATCATATTGTTTCTTTTCTCACTGTTCCTCTTCCAGACATTCCAAACAGCACCTTAATTATGATAAATATGCTTTCTTATTTACTTATTCCTACTTTATTCATTTTCAGTTAGTGTTAAAGTAGAGCAGAAAAGAATAATGATCAATGAAGTCTTTAGGGAGACCTTATCACTCTCTACAACTACATGAAATAAGGCTGTAGAGAGGTGGGAGTTGGTCTCTTCTGGCAAGTAACAAGCGATAAAACAAGAGGAAATGGCCTCAAGCTATGTTAGAGGAGGTTTAGATTGAATGTTAGGAAAAATGTTTACACTGTTGTATAAGCACTGGAACAGGCTGCCCAGGGAAGTGGTTGAGACACCATCCCTGGAGGTATTTAAATGATGTGTAGATGTGGCACTGAGGGACATGGTTTAGTGGTGGCTTTTGACAGTGTTAGGTTGAAGGTTGGACTAGATGATCTGAAAGGTCCCTTCCAACCTAGGAAATTATATGATTCTATACTCTTGTTTTGCATGAGGTGGAGCAGTGATAATGACACACAGCATTTTTACACGCTGCTCACAGAATAATACTTCATGTTATCTGAAAGTATTTTTATGTGAAAAAGTGATAGAAAAGTGATCTTTAGTTTTATCTATTGCAGCTTATAAATTATAAACAAGAAAGAATGCTATGACAGACCCTGACAACAGTCTAATCCTTGATCACCAAGTGCAATTCTTAGGTGGCTTGGTCTGCTAAAGAGCGACTCCGTTAGTGCTGGACAGTTGTATTTCTGTGTTAGAGCTGAAAAACGTGAAATGTCAACAAATTATTGCTAATCCAACTGGTCAAGGACCAGTTCCTTACAAGCAAATTAATAAGATATATATGCTTTGGTCTCTTCTGTCCTGTTATTGTTCAGGGTTTTCAGCCATGGGGCCTACCAGCTTCAGGGAACAGCTGATGGACTCCCAAATCATTGCTGCACTTCACAGCTCTAAGTTCACAGAAACCCTGAGAGGCTTCCAGTGGACAAGGGAAACATGCATGGAAGAGAACTACTGAATTATCAGTCCTCCACTGTTTGGCTGCTACAGGCTGGTCATCCCATTGCCTCCTCAGTCATCAGAATCAGGAAATAAAAGAGCAAAGCTTGACGTCAGGAGAAAATTTAGGGTAAATTCAGCTGTACTAATAAAATGTCTACTTACTGCTATATAAGTATTTTTAAAAGGACTAGTGAAACAATGTTTGAACCTTAAAGTAAGGATTAAAGTTGGAATGACAGGACTGGATGTATATCCTCTGAGTCTGTCTGTCCCTGGATGACGGGGACATGAAGTAATAATTTTGATAATTTATTTTCAAATCCTAATAGTTATCACCAGCTGTTTCCCACTCAGAAGGAAGTAAATATCTCAAGAATATTTCTAGATGCATTGTTTCAGAGTATTTTTCCTGTTGATTTTTTTTTTTTTTTTGATATTTTATAAATAGGCAAGTGTTAAAACAGACCTTGTAGAAGAGTTGTTTGCAAATCCTGGCCCTATGTTATAAGACACATTGAGACTTCCCTTCCAGCTGCTGTCTGGAGCTGCAGGTCCTCCCATTGCACTAAGTGAAAACCAAGACAAAGGTAGTTGACCAACAGGCAAAAGCCTTAAATCCCCTTAATGGTTACTGCACCTAACACAAGGTGGGCTTACAAAATTCTTAAAAGCATTACACCAGAAACTGAATGCTTTGAATTTTCCACATTTTCTGAAGTATACATTACTTCAAAAGAACTATAAATACAAGTAACAGCATAGATTTTACCACCTTAGTATAAAATAATTTGCTGCACATTTCTGAATACTGACTTCTGGTGAGGAGAACTGTTGTATACTCACCGTAATAATACTTCTGCATCATGATATCCAATGGGATGAACTGGGATTTTGGGAATCCCTACACCTTCATTAACTTTATACCTGAAAGTGTACTCTGAGAAAGCAGAACAAAATGTTAATTTTATAGTGTTCTTAGCAACTTTCACCAAACTGGAAATCCTTTTGAACAATACTGCATGCAGCCACATAGTAGCCACAAGCACGCATCCTTTTTTCAAATTCTTACATAATTTCTTAGATATCACTTCTAGGAAACCAAAATGTAATGAGAGAGCCACAAACCCACTAGTGCATCTGCACAACTGTGGAGGAGAAGTCCCCACGTTTGATGTGAGGTGAGATTTGCTCAATATCTGTATTCTTACATCTCTTCCAAGCTGGCAACGTGACAGTCAAGCTGGTGTTTGAGGTGAAGACAGCCCCTGTGCAGCCTCTTTACAAGCTGCAGAGGACACCCACAGATGCATTTACCTATGTCGGAGAAAGTCAATGTCTGTCTGAATCTGGTGGCCCTGATACATGCAACCTATTGGGTTTTTTAAGTATGTTGGTGTCTTAAGCCCCCAACAATGGTCATACAAGCCAGTGAGCTTTCCAGAAGCACCCCTGTATTCACATCCCATTGGCAGACAGGACCGGTGGGCACTTCAGTTCAGACTGAGCTCAGGATGCCGACAAGGATGAGACAAGCACACAGTGCTGAGTTTCACAAGACTTCAGGCTACTGTTATTTTTAAACACAGAAATTTGATTCCCTGTAAAGAGGATTTTAACTTGTTTTTCTGCTTGGAATTTAGGACCAGCAAGGAAACATATCTCCAAGCAAAGCTATTACTCTTCTTTGATGGTGGACTATAATCTAGTTTAAACTGGTCCTCTGGAGAAACACAGGTATTTAAAAGTGGCTATAAATTCTCAGCCATTTTCTACTGCTCCACAGTCTGTAAACCTACATATCTTGCTTTTCTAAGCCTTACAAGTTGGGGTTATATAGAGATTTTCCTTAAAACTTACTCTCCCTGCTTAACTCAAAAGCAACAAGTTGAAATAAAAACTGAAATACAAAAAGTAAGCCTACACAGGGTGGAAGCAAGGGCAGGGAGCCTGGGAGGAATAGAGAGACAGCATCTAAGCAGTCAGGAGTCACGTAAGAAAACCTACAGCCCTGATAGAATTACATCTGGCCAGGGACATCAAGGGCAATAAGAAAAGGTTTCTATAGGTACATCAGTGATAAAAGAAAGACTAGGGAAAATGTGGGTCTTCTCCAGAAGGAAATGGGAGACCTGGTCACACAGGATATGGAGAAGGCTTTGGTACTCAATGACTTTTTTTCCCTAGTCTTCACTGGCAAGTGTTCTAGCCTCAGGCAAATGTAGGGACTGGGAGAATGAAGAACCTCCCACTGAAGTAGATCAGTTTTGAGACCATCTAGAGAACCTGGAGGTGCACAAGTCCAGGGACCTTAAGAGATACAATCTGAGGAAACTGGTAGATGAAGTTCCTAAGCCATTATCCACCATATTTGAGAAGTTGTGGCAGCCAAGTGAAGTTCTTGCTGACTGCAAAAGGAAAACGAATATAACCCCCATTTTTAAAAAGGGAAAAAAGGAAGACCTGGGTAACTAAGGGCCTGTCAGTCTCACTTCTGTGTCCAGCAAGATCACAGAGTACATCCTCCTGGAAAGTAAGGCACACAGCAAATAAGGAGGTAATCAGTGACAGCCAAGATGGCTTCACTAAAGGCAAGTTGTGCCAGACAAATTTGATGGCTTTCTGTGATGGGATTACAGTGTTGGTGGATAAAGGAAGTGCAACTGACACCATCTACCTGGACTTGTGCAAAGAATTTAACACTATTTCACATGACATTGTTGTCTCTAAATTGGAGAGACATAGATTGACAGATAGACCACTCAATCCAAATTAGCTGGATGATCACACTCCAAGAGTCAACAGCTAGGTGTCGAAGAGGTGATCAGTGATGAGTGAGGTTTCTCAGGGGTCAGTACTGGGACCAGAGAATGGATTGAGAGCAGCTCTGAGAAGAAGGACTTGCGGGTGTTGGTGGATGAGAAGCTCCACATGAGCTGGCAATATGTTCTGGCAGCCCAGAAATCCAACCACATCCTGGGCTGCATCAAAAGAAGCATGGCCAGCAGGATGAGGGATATGATTCTAGCCCTCTGCTCCTCTCTGGTGAGAGCCCACCCACAGCACTGTGTCCAGCTCTGGAGTCCTCAGCACAGGAAGGACATGGACCTGCTGGAATGGTCCAGTGGAGGGCCATGAAGATGATTAGAGGTCTGGAACATCTCTGCTATGAGGACAGGCTGAGAGAGTTGGGTTTGTTTAGCCTGGAGAAGAGACAGTTCCAGGAAGACTTTATAGCTGCTATCCAGTATCTGAAGGGGGGGCTACAGGAAAGATGGGGAGGGACTGTTTATCAGGGAGTGTAGCAATAGGACAAGGGGCAATGGTTTTAAACTGAAAGAGGGGGCATTTCAATGAGTTATTAATATGACATTTTTTACTGTGAGGGTGGTGAGGCACTGGAAGCTGCTGAGAGAAGTTGTGGATGCCCCATCTCTGGAGGTGTTCAAGACCAGGCTGGATGGGGCTTTGAGCAACCGGGAATAGTGACAGGTGTCCTTGCCCATGGCAGGAGGGTTGGAACTCAATGATCTTTAATGTCCTTTCCAGCCCAAATCATTCTATGATTCTATGATTTTATGACATACAGGTAGAACTTAGGCTGCAATAGGAAAATTAATAAAATAATTTTAAGCAGCTTTTTTCTTTGCATCCATACTGAAAATAGATGAATTCATAGTACCACAATAACTTTCACCACCAATTTATAAAGTGCTTCAAGGCCCAGGGTACAGATTTTTCCCTCACCTTTTGCAGGATAACCTGGTGTTAGAGGGTCCCCAGCTCCATTGAGGTTTAATACATTTCCACGCTGGGCTCCTCCACCTGGAAGATTCCAGCCTCCTGGATAAACCTCTACTCCTGGAGCACAGTAGTCAGCAGGATCTGAATAAAGTATGATCCCTTGGGCTCCTGCTAATATGGCATTTTTAACCTGTGAAAATATTGTTTTTAGGAAATGTCTTTTTTTTTTAATGCAATAATAAAACTGAATGTTGCAACTTACTTCCATGGGGACACAGCTTTAGAAGCTGTATAAGTGAAAGAGTGAAAATAACCAGAGATTTAGCAGAACAAACCACAGCAAAACACAGTATATTCATTATTTGTGTCACACCTTTAATCGTAGCTCAAGGCTATTAAATAAAGCACAGGACACAGAACCTCATTATTATCCCCACTGTCCCACTATCACCAGTTTTGCCAGAAGAGATAGTTAGTCTCTGTGCATCAGACTCCTTATCAAGTACTTCTTCACAATACTGCAGTTCCACAGATGAAAAGTATTAAAAGCCTTGGCTTTACAAACTACTTGGTTCCTTAAACTAATCTCTTGTAAGAACTGCCTAAGGAGTCTGCAGTCATCTCAGTCTCAGGAGATTAATATCTTCATCTGGTTTTACTGTTTTGGAAGCTACTCTTAGAATGTAGTCACAATGGACACATTGCAGGCTTCCTTCTGCTCATATGTTCTAACTTACAGACCCATTAACTCACTCTGGCTCTACCATGAGCAGCGTCTGATCCACAGAGAAAGGAAAAAGTAAAACACAAGTCTTACTTTGTTTCCTCTGAAGATCTTCCCATATCTGGCAATGACAATCTTTCCTGTACAGTTAATTCCCATTTCACGTTCCAGCTTAAAAAAATCTTCAGTGCGGCCATAATTCACATATACCAGATCCGCCTGCCCAGAAAAGAAAAGCAGTTTCATGGCAACTGGTCATTCAATAAACAAAATATCTGTTGTCAGAAATACCGTTTTATTCACTATTATGATATAGTTCTTTTTTTTCTCTGTTTCTACAAATGAGAACCAGTGTCCACAAAAAAAAAAAATAGCAAAAGGATTCCACAATGTTCTATAGGATGCCTTGGCTCAAATTGCTTACCTTTCTATATTAAGCCTCACTTAACAGCAGCCCTATAAACTAAAGTTGGAAATGAAACCAATGTACTTTCCTAAACTGAAAAACTTCTGTGGCCATGCAAAAGTAGCGGAATTCCTTGTGCACACAAACACTCACTATTATACAATTCCATTCTCAGTTTCTACAGACACAGTTGTCCCTGACTTGTTCCTCCATAATGAATTATCAGATTAAATGAGGAACTTTTGTAGCCTTTGAAGACATTAACTTAATCCAAAATGTCTTCCAAATTGATTTATATATTGTTATTCGAACTTATAACTTCAGCAAGTCCTCTCCATATGATTGAGTAACGTGGAGTAACCTGAGATGTATCCAACATTTTCCATAAAGATAAAAGCTTGTTATGTGATTCAGATTTCTAGCAATTTGAAAAAGCTTTTTTTTTTTTTTTCTAATAACAGACTTAAAACCTTCACACTTAGGTCTTCTCTTATAGAAATGGTTAATTAAAACTACTACAAGAAACAGTTAGAGAAGCTGGAGCGATCTATCCCAGCAAGTACTTTACAATATATGACTTCAGCTAATAATACTCTTACGTAATTTTTTTTCTTACCTCTGGCACTCCTTGTGCTGAAAAAGCATTATATGGTGGCAGTATATCAGTAACATTTTCATACCCCTGTGGAGGTGGTTCAAACAACGAGGTATTGAAAATCTATCAACAAACAAGAGAAGTCTTTGGTCAAACACTCTACCTCTAAGCAAAAGTTTGTACACTAAGCTTGACTATTGCAAATGATACTCTAATTTCCATAAATTGTTAGCAAAAAACCACAACTCTAATTGGCACGCCTAAGTTCAAACAAAAAAGCAGTTAAACACAGCTGTGTAACTATGCACAACAGGGATACATAGCTGAATTTTTGGAAGAGAATGCAGGTATGAATACAGAAATAGATCACTTGTCAGAAGGTGCTTATCAGTCACTGCCTGAACCTAAGCAGAGAAGCACCTGAAAATTGCCAAGAGGTGGTGACAATAAAAAGATACCGAGTTCATCCATACCATCACAGGCAATTTTTGTGATCACTCTCACATGCATCATTACTCCTTTCTTCACCTCGTTGCTACTCAGTTAAACGTGCTGCCTTTTATCACTGTCTGCCGTTAACACGCACATTGCCTCAAGGTTCACATCCTCTCTTTCTCACCATGTGAGGTTATAGCTGAGACTGTGTTTGGGAGTTTCTGGATGAAATCCTGCATTCTTTCACCTCTAAGCTCATGTCATCCCCAAGCACATATTCCTTAACTTCTACCAGGGCTCTTCATTCCTACCTATGTGCTATAATACTTCTCTAGCAGTCTCATTTCCTCTCCTCTCTCAGGCTCCACATCAGATTTTAGATCTAATTCTTTATTCCCTTGGGCGTGCAAAATGGAGCGGGTGACTCGAGACTAACATTGTTACTTCCACCGCTAACTTAGGAGACACTGTAGGAATCCAGGAGGATCAGGTTCGGAGCCAATGAAACAAGGCAGTATTTCATAGAAGGGATACTATCTGTGTGGCATTCCTTACCTCTCAGTATGTTGTGGAAGCAAAAATTATACAGATGTTCAAGCAGAGTTTGGATAGTTACTTGGAAGAGCGATCCAACGAGGGCTAAATTGGATAAATACTTGAAAAAACATCTAACAAGGATTCTTAAAGCAACTAATTGCACTATATTCAGCAAAGACCTGAGCTGAAAACAACTAGACACTGGAAGAATTGCATGCCTTACATACATTTATTTGTCCTTAAACTTCCCTGTGTTTCCACTTAAGGCTGTTAGATGCATCCTTAAGCTGAAACAGTACAGCCATTCTTACACCTTATGGTCTATTGGTGTTAATCACAGCCTCTCCACACCTCTGCTCTCTGCTGTATGAGGCACTCAGATTTCAGCCACTCTGTTGTTCTGCTGCAGAGTCTGGAAAACCATTTTTAAATACGAGTTCCCTTTGCACTGTTTTTTTTTTATCATATTATAAAGCACATGCTGGGATGAGTGGGTGGGAAAACAGAGAAAGACACTGTTTCTTTAAAGAAGTCTTACATAAATATAGTTTAGTCATTATAAAGGTCACCTCATTCCCCTGATCATCAATTACTGAAATGTAGTTTGGCTGCTTTTCATTTGGGTACGAAAGAAGCACATCATAATGAACGAGTTCTGCTGAATCCAATCCAAATTCCTTCCACTGGCCTTGAATTTGCTTGGCAAGAAGAAGATTCTGTTCAGTCCCTGCGAGGTGAGGTAACTTGGTAAATGAGCTAAAATAAAACAGAAAAAAAGCTAGTAAGCAGCAAGTGCAAAGCAGCACAACAGTGAACTCCGATCAGTGTGTATAAAGTTTGTCTTCAAGTGATACGCATGGAAAGTAAGGTCTTATAGTTAAAGTCCGAGCTGTATAACATGATTATTTCTCAAAGTCTGCATTAGCCTAAGCTCAGAATGTAGTTAGAACAGAGGACCTTTCCTGAAGTCTTGATAGAAGTCAGCTGAACCTTCCTCTTTACATGACAGAAATAGCTACATCTACACACAAGCAATGAAAATCAGTATCAAAGACATTCAGCAAAAGCATATGAACAGTGTGCAATGAGCAGAAATAGATACAGAAAAACTACACATTCAGAAAGGAACCCTCCAAATAATTCTGGTATCTGATGATGGGTTTGTACATTGTTGGCATGACATGCACCAATAAATTTGACTTGAAAATCATTATGTCAAATTATCTGCATAGATTTGTTCTTTTTTGCTTTAGTCAAATCCTGAATAATAAAAGCCTTCTTAATAACATCTACATCCAGAACAGATGTAACACGTAACAGTGATAAATACTCAGAAATGATATCCAGCCCTTCTGGGCCACCCGACAGAAATCTGCCTACAATTTGTCTGGGCCACTGAACAAATGAGTGATGGTAAATGCTGATCAGTCTGCTGGGTACTAGGCACCAGCTTTGAATTTGCAACAGGCTGCTTGTTAATGGCTGCCCCATGGATGTCAAATACCATTAATTACCATTAGTTAGAGTGGTATCAAGTACCACGATTAGTACCACTTCAACTTGTCAGTTCAGACTATTTTCAACCCAATAACAACTTGGTCTTCAGTATTCACTTCAGCTTCCAAATGAGAATGCTTCAGGAGATGATGTTCAAAGATCCTTGTTAAAGTCAAGGATGTTTCAGGCACTGTAACATCTCCACTGAAGCACACAGACAGTCATTTCCTTACCAAATACAATCACTCTGATCAGGATGATCACAAAAACACATAGTCTTTGTGTTCTTCATGTGTTTAGAAACAGATTCCAGAAGGATGGTTGGTCACCCTTCCATGGACTGAAATAAAGCTGACCTGCCTGCAGTGTGCCCAGATTGTCCTTCTTGCCTTACTTAAAGATGAGCAGAATATCAGCCCTTTCCAGCCACCAGGGACTTCCTTCAATCACAGTAACTTCTCATAGACAGCAGCCTTGCAGTCAGAACATCCAGATCTTACAGGTGAACCCCAATTGGTCTTTTGGATCTGAATGTACCTAGGTTCTCTGTGTAGACCACAACCTTGAACTCTCTGCTGTTGTCTTTCCCTCTCTTTAAACTCTGCACAGATGCGCTGAGGTGAGGAAGCAACCTTTGCCAAAGCTCGCTGCCTGTCATAGTGCACTTTAATTCTTTAGAGTATTTTAAGTACCCTTTAACTCCTTAAGTATTCTAGTTTAAATATAGCATATGCCATCAGGAAAAATAGACCGAACACCACATGTTGCCTTTTTTTTTTCAATATTTCACTTCCAAAAGGTTTCATCCTTTCCAGAGTTATAATTCAATGTCAAGGTATCTACATTTTCTAAGACTCAAATGTTGTTTTCCCCACTTGATAAAAACAGATTTACTAGTGTGAATAACTAAGGATTAAAAATTCTCAAGTTTACATTTTTTATGTCTTTAACAAACTTTTCAGATAGCGTATTGATATCATTTTTCTGCAGTTCCTGCTTTTGATTTTAATTTAGGGGGAAAAAAACACAGCATGAAGCCATCATCATAGTGAGCAGACAAACCAGATGCCATTAATACCCTACGGCCAAGAAACTTCAGCATAATTGCAGAGCTATTTCATGCTGTCATCAATCTCTACGTTGCCCGGACTCTCACTCAAACATAATCTTCAGAAACTCACAAACTACTAAGAGAAACAAATGCAAAATAAGATAAGGCCTATAGACTTGAAGAGCTAATTGGTATTAGAAATGAAACCTCTTAGTTTAAGAATAAATGTACAGAAATCAAATTTGCTAGCAATCCTTTGATGTTTATGATGCAGTTGCTGACTTTCGTGCTGAGTATCAGGACGTTACTAATCAGAAGTTCTATTTGTTTACTTTTCATGTGAATATGTTTGGTCTTCTCTAGAACATACAAATATGCACAAGAATATATTGTTTTTCATTTCTGTGAAATACACAGCAAAACAAAATGCTACATCCCTAGCATTTTAGATATGTTGAAAGAACCTCAGGGATACACTAGGATGCAAAAAAGTGTATTTAATATCAATTGTGTCATGCAAGATTTAACCAACCATGCACACACGTTGCACTTGAACAGAGACCTTCACCTTCTGAAAAAGAAGACAGAGAATAATGGGATCTCAAGCACTCAATCGACAGGACATTATCCAATCTGGCCACACTAAAGGAATTATTAGTTGTAACTGTACATGCAACCCAGTGCCGCACAAACTTTGTAGTATTTTGAATATATTAATTTTCTACTTAGTCTAATTGGGTTCTGAGCCACTCAACCTGAAAGTCTAAAAGGAAACTGGACAGATTATCCATCAAATGTAATTAATAGTAATCAGTGTATCCCAGATACAGGAAAATCATCTCAAACTGAGATAAAGCAAAGCAATTTCATGTTAGAGTTTCAGACACTTGTGAGGAAAAGCCAGACATTTATACTGCATTAAATCACTACGAAAAATCATAATAAAAAGCATGACGAGCACTGGCAGTAATACCCCTTTGTGGAAGTACACTTAATGGTACAACCACTCCAAAATATAACTTCAAAAATAGGGAGGGGACAGAAGGGTTGCGAGTCTCTTCCTTGCCCTTCCCCCAGACATTCAGTACAAATCAAATACTTCCAAAGTATCTGAACAGCTCTGCTTTCAGAGGCTGTTCCTTGGGGCTGATGGTATTACTCTCCGGCTTTTGTGACGGATAAAATTATTCAAAAACCAAGATGTACAGGGCTTACCGAAGGAATTGCTTGATGCTTTCTGCTTTCATTTCAGCCATAAGTTTCTGTCTCACATTTTGATAGACATTGGAAGAGCTGGGTGTTTTCTGGGCCGGTTTTGTAAACCATCCTGAAACACATTTGAAAAGCTTCCTGCTTAGCAAGAACCACAGTTCTTACATATCTGAGCCCATGTGCGACCTAATGTACTAAACAGTGCTACTAAAATTACAAGAATGAACAGGGCTTAGAGCACCCTCTGTCAGCGTTTACTGGCTCAAGTGAAACAGAGAAGTTACATATACTTCATTGACTAAATTGCCAAAAAAGGGACATATTTAAAAGACCACACCATAAATACCTCATAAATACAGTCCCCCTTTTAAGGCAGATTCATTAATTTTAAACTGTAGTTCAAATTCTCAATTAAATTTGTTCAGTGGGAGGACTGAATACCTGATACTTGTGATGAAATTCCCTTATTAATTTAAACATATACTTAAAAATATGTGCATAAACATATTTGAAGTGAAGAGCTACAGACACCCTGACAGGATTATAATAGTTACAGATTTGGGGAAATGTGCAGTCAGACTATTTAATAATTAAAGAAATAGTTAACTGTGACCCTAATAAGTTTTACAAAGTTAAAGATTTTTCGGTTGCTATAAATCTGAGAGAGTATATCAACTAAATGAGTCTGGCTTAAAAAAAACAACACACACACACACACCCATGCAGCCTGCCACCAAAACCAAACAAACTAAAAAAACTGAAACCAACTCCTTTTACTTTTCTAGCTACAAAAATCACAAACTGGGAAAAAATGTAATAATAAAGGCAAGTATATGTGCTGCCATATGCACAATATATATCATCTTTTAGACTTAAAGGCAATCATATTAACACTCTGAACATAAGAGTGATACTGAATCAGACTACAGGTCCATCTTTCTCAGTATTCTGTTTTGGAGCATTGTCAAATATTCAGGGAAATGTATAAGAATAACACAAACATCAGAAATTCGCAGCTCAGGGATCTCCTAAATCAAAGTAATAATTTTACATTTAATAGACTGCATGAATTTTTCTTTCATGCTTTAGCCCTAGGTGTGTGCTACAACACCAGCATAAAAAGCACAGATGCAGACATGCAATTTTAAACTTAAAATCAAATGCTGCAAGTGACTGTGGAAAAGAATTCAATGTTCTTGTAAAGCTCATTGTACGTGGTAGATAATTCAGCAACTCCACTCTTGTCTGTCAGTCAAAACTCCTCCCCCTCTACATTCCGCCCTCTAATTTCTAAAATAGCAACTGAATTTAAACACATCTTCAGTAAAAGTCAGGAAATACAAACAACAACACAATAATCCTGGAGGGTTTGCAAGCACAGAAGTTTCAAACATCTCTATTAATCTCTCCTCTTTGAACGTCTGACTACCCATTACGGGAAGCTGTCAGTTCACCAGGGCTCCTCTTGAGCTGAAGCACAGAGTTCTATTCCTCACTCCCTAAAGACCAAAACTGCTGCAGAGAACTGCCCTTTAGACAAACAGTGGGATGAGTATTTTCTAAGTCCCTACAAAGCAGAAAAAGCTCCCTGATGGGGAGTTCATCAGAACAAGGAGTCTCATGTTAATATCTGGAGAGGGCAAAGGCTGTGGGCTGAGCCCCGAGTTCTCTGTACTCACCTGCAAGAAAGCCCAGCAAGAAACAGCCCAGCAGCCCAGGGCAGCCCAGCCATGTCCAGAGGGTGGCCTTGCTCCTGGCCATTTCGGCACTGGTGGCTGGCAGCTCTGCAGGCTGCGAGGAGGGCAGGCAAGCAGCTGCCTTCCTCCTCCTCCTCTTCCCTTTCCTCCTCCTCCCACCCTCAGCCCTGGGGTGCCCCAGCTTCGGCGATTCTCTGCTCTCCTGCCTAACCAGCCTGAATCCCTGGATGATGATGATGATGAATTGATTTTTCTGAGTGCAATAAAACACATTTCTCAGGCTCACCCCACACAACAGCTTGTGTGTAGCTGTATGTGTATTTGCCACAAATATGCATTTAGACTGCACACCAAGCAATGCGCAAGTGCTAATTGCTATTAAAAATCAGGACTTTCTGGTTTTGAAGGTTCCTGTTTTGGGCTTAATCCCAAACAGTATTTGTTCCAGTGGAAGTGGCTAAGAGATAAAATGGAGGAAGGGGAAATTTGTTTTTACCAGGGGAACACTGAATTGCTCCCTTTTGTAACCCGTGGTTACATTAATCCTT
This sequence comes from Pedionomus torquatus, assembly GCA_013398155.1. Taxonomy (NCBI): domain Eukaryota; kingdom Metazoa; phylum Chordata; class Aves; order Charadriiformes; family Pedionomidae; genus Pedionomus; species Pedionomus torquatus. The sequence continues at coordinate 752,628 of VZRU01007204.1, read as the reverse complement.
GGGAATTATTTCCTGTACTCCCTAGCTTTTTACATTTTGGATTACAAGGTTCTTAAAATCAAGTTTTCCTAGTCTAATTCAGCCAAATCCACCAGTATCTCATGGGAAAGGATAAAAGCTCAGCCCAGGAAATAGTCAAGATGCTTTCATAGAATCATAGAATCAACATATTTTGTACAAACTTACCCTGGCCCTGCATATCACTCCCTGCTGGTGAGGTCCTGGACAACTATGTGGCAGCCAAGGCCAATATTTCTGGAACTGGGGACCTGTCCATCTGAGACCAGTTACCTGGCTGAAGGGAGGAAAGCTTTTCTGGGAGCCCAGATATGCTCTGAGTTCTCACCACTCACTCCCCAAAAGAGTTCACAGTATATACATATTGTCAAAGAAATGCCAGTTCTCCAAGTATCAAAACTTTCTTAAATAGCCTTATGTTGAGCTGAAAATACTCAGACAGCTGAAAAGACTAGTTAATGTCCTAACTAACTCACTTAGGCTTTTCAGAGATTAGAGAAGAATTACCTGAGGACAGAAGAATACCTGGGGATTCTGCACCAGTCACAGACATGGTCTTAAGCACCTATCTGTGTGGTTTTGTTCAAATGATATGCATGTCCAGTTTTGTGATCACTTTTACTGTCATTTCCCAACCGCTCATAAGCCAGTACAAATTCTGAACAGCAAGGACTTTTCACACCAATATCTCACTTGACATGTACAAACCAGATGGAATTCCACCTACAGAACTTATAAAACAATGAGCATATTGATGTATTATTAGCATTTATATAGCACCACAGGTGTAGGACTAGCACATAAAAGGCAGTAAAGTGACAAGGGCTTTTGGAGATTACTATGTAAATTAGACCTCACATGATGATAACAACAGTGGAGGAAGAAGGTAAGAATAGCAACAGTGAGAAAGTATAAAATGTATTTATTTTTATGCCTACATATTTTTAAAGGGATAAAGGCATCAGCTATGCTGAGGTTGAACAATAGCAGCAAACCAAGTGGCTTCTACCACTTAAAATACAGTTCTATTACTATTAATTATTGGTTGTGGCATGTTCTTACATTGCATGGACTGGCCATGGGTGAAATATGTTAAGTTCTATTCAAATGCAAGTGTAACACACAGTATAAATCTATGCCTTGAATCATATGCCCTCCACAACAGAGCAGGCAGGAAATAAGACGAAAAAGCTCAGATTGAGATACAGACAGGGACATCAATTGCCAATTACCACCATACTCTTCGTCAGGCATAGAAAAGTAATAAACTCTTCATATGTATTTTTGAACAGATTACTAAACAACTGTGCAACCAACTGTTTTAAAGCAAATTGGTCTCTTAAATCATTGTAGTCCTACTCCAGTGTTGAATAAAGTCACATTCTGAAAACTCCTGTTTTGATAAATTGAAAATTTGGGGTTCTTTCCAGCAGTAAATTCTTGAAACATTTATTCTTGTCTCCCAGCTGAATAAAGGATTATTTACTGCTTATTCCATGAACCTGTTGGAGCAGGTCCAGAGAACCACCACAAAGATGGTCAGAGGGTTGGAGCACCTCTTCTATGAAGACAGACTGAGAAAGTTGGGGTTGTTCAGCCTGGAGAAGAGAAAGTTCTGGAGAGACCTTATAGCAGCCTTTCAGTATCTAAAGGAGGCTTACAAGAAAGAAGGGAACAGACTTTTCAGTAGGGCACATTGCAATAGGACGAGGGGCAATGGTTTTTAAAAAGGGTAGATTTAGACTAGATACAAGGAAGACACTTTTGACAATGAGGGTGGTGAACACTGGCACAGGTTGTCCAGAGAGGTGGGAAATGCTCCATCCCTGGAAACGTTCAAGGTCAGGCAGACAGGGCTCTGAGCAACCTGATCTAGTTGAAGATGTCCCTTCTCATTGCAGGAGGGTTGGACTAGCTGATCTTTAGAGGTCTCTTCCAACCCAAACTATTCTATTCTAGTCCAGTCTAGTCTAGTCTAGTCTAGTCTATCCATTAGCTTGGTCTACTGTGGAGGGCAGTGTAAGGCATAACACTACTAAACAAGAATTTTTGTTGTCCCTCTTGGATCATATCTATTTTACACATGGATATTTGAAATTGCTTGCCTGATACGTTGCAAAAGTATCCCTGAGCTATATCATCTACGCACTTCCTAGGAAGATGAGAAAAACAGCCTATAAAGGCTAAGTAAATATCATCCATCCAGGCAAAACAGAAGTTTTGGCTTGATAACAGTGTTCATAGATGCTGCTGGTTTCCTTTTTGAAAGGGGGAACAGGGTGCACCATACACAGATGTTTCTTAAAGAATGCGGGGAGGGAGCAGCTGGAATTAAGTTTTCCAAAAGAAGGGAAGGGAATAAAACTACTTCCAGTTTCTGTTTTCCTCAGTGCCTGGGCTGGAAGGGTTGGGGGGGGG
>VZRU01007204.1:712900-750178 GCA_013398155.1 Pedionomus torquatus | reverse complement strand
GGGGTTCTCTTTAGCACTGTTTTGCTGCTCCTTCCCTGTCCCCCTCTTTTTCTTTCCGCACCTCCTTTACTTTCTCTCCTTTGCTGGTACCACCTGTTCCAAGATAGGCAGCGTAAGGAATACAGGATCTATCCTGCATGTTTATTGTTTCCTGAGTCTGGGAACATGGCCTAAATAACCCACTATACACATTACCAAATCACAAAGCCAACACTGTAGTATCATGTCTTACAAATGCTCCTCAGAATAACTGCAGTCAGAGAAAAGTGAGTTTGACATGGTGAGATCTGAAGAAGAACGTGCCTGGAATGTGAAGTCACATCCACGAGGAGGTGGAAAAAGCTGCTCCAAACCAAACCCTATCTCACTCTTAGCTGTTACTGAGCAGTTTACATCCAAGGAGGGAGCTCAGAGCTAGCAAGAAAACAATCATTTACTGCATAGACATTATATTGGACTCAGAAGTGGTGAGAACAGCTCGTCTTGAGAGTGAAAACAAAATTGAGGTTCAGCTGAAGCTGGCAGAACTTGAAGATTGCTACATAAATTCTACTTCGTTAAAAAGGAAAAAAAGAAAATCCCTGGTAAACTCAGAAATCTCCAAAAATGGCAAAGATACACGTGCCAAATGCAAAACTGGCATGCATGTTTGTTGCATGCATAATTATGCTACGCAGCCAATTAGCAAACCACCAACAGTACATAAAAATACATAATACACAGAATGAATGCCTGTAATGCCACCAGTGCTTGCTAATTGTACGTTGCAGCTGCTCAGACCCTGGCCCCCAAAGGGGGGGGGGGGGGGATCAGGAAAGATACGCTGCTGTTGTGCCACTTGACCTATTGATTGACTAAAGGCTCAACTTGTGTCTTGAGAGATCAAAGGGCCCTGGCTTGTGAGAAAGGCAGCTCTTGCAGGAAAAACGGCAACAGGGGAATGCTCAACTGCAATTTCAAACCAGCAGATTCCTCCTGATGCTGCCAGTTGCACAGTCCCCCAGAACTCTCTCACGGCCTCTGCAGTCTGTCTGACTACCACATTAAAAGCGTGGTAGATTTTGATGCTTTGAGTTGATGCCCGTTACCTTGAACTTCAGATTCCAGCTAAAATACAGTTTACATTGCTGGCAGCTGACAAGTTCAGCTTGCAAACTCTGACCCTTTCTTCTACTAGAGGAATGTACCCAGTGAGGCAGAGAGCGCAAAAGACTGTGCATTAAACATAAAGCAAATGGTATTTTCCAGCATGTACCAGTTTCTCAAGCAGACAGAGCAGCCTCTTCAGCGGTGCACGACAGGAGGATGAGAAAGAACAATCATAAATTGAAACAAGAGATTCTGTATGAATGTAAGGAAAAGCTTTTCCATCATGAGCACGGTAAACCACTGGACTACACTATGGAGAGGTTACGTAGTCTCCATCTTTGGATATTTTCAAGACTGGACCTGATAAAGCTTGGTGCAACTTGGTCTGACCTTGGAGCTTACCCTGCTTTGAGCAGAAGTTTGGACTAGAAATCTCCTGCCTTCTCTTCCAACCCTATGATCCTATGATTGTTTGATATTCTTCCATTCACTCCAATCCCCTGTCCTGAGGAGCTGCTGTCCATCCAGTGAAAAATTGTCATTTACTCCACTCTATTTCACTTGCTTCTCATGGTCTGCCTCGCCTTAGCAGACTGCTTCATAGCATGCACCTCCTTACTCATGTGGATGGCTCAGACACCTTTTTGAGCTCTAAAAATTAATGGACTGAAAATGTTTTTCAGTGGAGCTTAAGACATTACTTATTTATTTAACCATTGTTCCCCAGTTGTCTGGTAGGAACTAGATGTTTTCATTTGCTGGCACGTATGTGTTGGCCTGATCTTGTTCATAAATGTGAAATGTGACCCTTGCTTCTTGGCATCATCCTAATAAATGAGTCATGTGAAAGGACATTTTGCAGTGCATACACAATTATTATTTCAAATTTTGCTTTTTGATTAGAACTCAAACTCCCAGTGACGCATATAGGAAATGGACAGTTGTATACGCATCCATGCACACATTTTGACATATGGTTTAGGCAGCTGGCTACAAATCATGGCGCTTCAGATATTAACTACACAGCCTTTGCCCTTTGCTGTCCAGTAATGACACCAGCCACTTCTGCATGGAATAGTCTTTGAGAAACTAAAGGCTGCAGTGACTGTTTCTAGAATCCATACAAGATTGACTCTAATAAATTATCTAGGGAAAAGTTCTTAGAAGAAATTTCACAGAAGTTCTTGAAGACTAAAAAGCCTCTTTACTTCAAATTTAAAAACTGGTCAAGAGCTTCAGTATGAGCCATAATGTGGCTAAATGCCAGATGCTGCCATGTCTAGTTTAGGGCTTGCAGAACTAGAGACTGATGCTTCCTTTCCTCACAGAAACAAAGGAGGCTGAGGCATACAGTTAGAAGTGCAGACATCTTACTGGGGAATACCTGTCATGCTGTCATTATTTCCACCTGCTGTCTGTCTTTCCCTCTCCCAGGAAGTCCCAGATAAAGATGCAAAGATGCCTTAGCAGCTCCTGAAGAAGCTGTTAACAGGCACAAGTTGCAGCCCAGTATATTGAGGAAAAACAAGTGAGTGTTGCCTCGTTGTAATAATTTTGTCAATTGTGGTGTTTTTCTGTAGTGGGATTAGTAACATCCAAGATGATGCTGGACATGCTAAGGATAAGAATCATAGTAGCGTCTCAAGAGAAGTCAGCATCAAGTACTAGGCTTCTCAGGATGGAGATCAGAAAAGCTTCATGCTGACAAATGAGTGGGGAAACACACCCACTGATAGCATAGAGCATGTCTTTGACTCAAATCCCTCTGAGAAACAGCTGAGTTAGTGCTTGGGGAAAGAGCTGGACTGAGTCCATCTTGACCTTTATTGCCTCTCAAGAAATTAAGCAAAGCTCCATTTGCTGTTAAAGCTCAACTGCTACGAGTTGTGGTTTGCACTGAACAGAAGATGGGTCAAAAAGCAGGCCCAAATCTGGGAGAAGGCACTGGCTAGTTTAAATCCCACATTACCAAATCATCATGGAAACCATCCTGTTACAACCACACCATGGGTGCTTAATCTCTCTGGACTGGTTAGCCTTGGTATTTTTTGTGCACAGAACAGAGTAAATAGGAGACTTCTGTCCCTATATCCTATTGCCTGCAGAGGTTAGGGGACAACCTATGGATTGTTGGTTTTTTTTTAATGGATTTTACTATAGTTTAAGAGCGTAGCTATCTCTGTATTTTGTGAGATCCTGGACCCTGACATTCTATATTATGGCAGCTATTGCCAAAAAAGGACTCTAATTAAACCTAAATGAAACAATGCTATGGTTAGGCCAGAGACTGAAAAAATATGTCTTTTGGGATAAGCGAAAAAGTTGCTGAGGAAGCTTACAGGTCATTCAGGGAAAGATCTTGGCAGTTCATAGAATCATAGAATGGTTAGAGTTGGAAGGGACCTTAAAGATCATCGAGTCCCAACCCCTCTGCCACGGTCAGGGACACCTCCCACTAGACCAAGTTGTTCAAAGCCCCATCCAGCCTGGGCTTGAACACTCCCAGGGATGGGGCTTCCACAACATCTTTGGGCAACCTGTTGAGTTTTGGAGTTGAGTGCTCCAGTTCTGGAAACATCCTCCTTAGCAACAGAAAAATACTATTTTTGTATCCACCTGGTCAACACAAGCAGTTTATTGCTGCCCTCCACTGCATGACAGATTTTTCTTACCGTTCCATTGATTGCTGCAGACAAAATCCCTCTAGGTTAGCCTAACTGACGATCTAAACTGACCTGACAAGTTTTTTTTCCACGGGTAGATTCTCCATTGGCAAAAGGATCAGTGAAACAGCCAGCAGCAATAAAACAGAAACAGCAATGTGTCCCATCAGCACAACTAGATTTGGGGGAACATGTCTCCATGGTTTTACTCCAATCACTTTCATAAAAATGTGAAAAAAACTGAGCAATAACTATGGGTCTAAGAGCATTTTCCATTACCTGGAAACTGGGTTATTTTATGAGAAAGATCAACAGTTCAGTAAAATAATGACTTAATTACAGTAACTTGCCTAAAGGGTTTTAATATGAAGAGTACAAATATTTATGAAAAAATGAGGTCTTACGGAAAAGAAAAAAAATCTGCCATGACACTGAAATCCATCAGATTGTGGGACGGTCTTTTGAGATGTGGTGGAGGCCGCAGCTGAAATGGCAGATACAAATTACGTAAGATATTTGCTGCTCAAGAGGTCAGTAATCCTTTAGTGGCAGAGTATCAGATGAAGTGGCCTGATTTTTTGAGTCTTCTCTGTCTGATCTCAGCTGTCCCTTTGTAGTCTTTTGACTGTCCTAAGAGTAAGCTGCACACTCAAATCAGAAATACAGACCTTACTAAGATGGTAGTAATTCGGTATCCTTTCAAACTAAGGACATGATGAATTTTCTTCCCTTCTCGTTGTCTTCATATTAACAACAGTTTGATATGGACAAAGACAGAGCTAGATTTTGGATAAAAGAGTGAAAGCAGGTTTTAATTTTGAAAGACATGATTTGTGAGATAATTATACGTCTGACAAGATGTATTTTTACCCCAGCAACTAGAAGGCTTCTTACTTAATTGTATTTGCAAACAGCTGCAAGACTCAGCATGTGAAGAGAAGAACGTCATGGATGAGTATTCTGGGCTGGCTGCCCAAAACTTGTTATGATCATTATACATATCTCACACAGTATCTGACAGTTTTCTCATCTTCATACATGATTCTTTGTGTGAAAGGAGAGCTGAAAGGACTATCTGTAATTATGCAACTCCAAGGTAAATAATACAAAGTCAACAACAAAATTAGAAACTGATAAAACATGAAATGACTTCTGGTTTCCTGATGCACTCAGTAGTGTTATAACTGAGCTAGCAAAATCCTGAAATTAAATCCAGTGGTTACCAATTCTTAAAATATGAAGCAAAGAGAAAACATGAAACTTTTGCAGTCTCACTTTAGAACTCATTTAAAGCCTGATCTCTCCTAACGGAGTACATTACCTTGTCAACGTTATTTGCAAAGAAAAAGAATTTTTAGATTTTGTGTTCTTTGTAATAACCTGCATGGTTTTAAATGCTCCATTTTTAAGGCTTGTGTGAACTGTCATGCACAGTCTTTGTTGATGATTAGGTTGTTGTTATTTACGCTACTTCTTTCAGTGTTTCTGCTGCTGCCTGTACAGTGAAGGCTGCAATGGAAATCTGCCTCTTTACTTCTTCCCAGGCTTCACGTTGATCTGCTTTGTTTTTAATGTCAAACATGGCATCATAGATCCCTGGGAATGATTCTCCTGCATACTTGTTATGGCTGCTTGGAGCAAAGATAACATGTCTGCAAGGAAGTTGAGGGGAAAACAAATAACAATATTCGGCATTAGGAAAATAAAACATAATATTTTCTGAATAAATCTTATCTGTTTCTGTATCGTGTTAAATTCCTGACACTGAAGATTTAAATAAATAAGATTATTGCAACAGTAGTACCTATGATCTATGAAGCAAGAAAATAACATAAGCTAAGTTATTCCACGTGAATTCCAGAACTGTATAGGAAAGAAGACTTGAGATAAAGTTGACTAAAGTATTTCCCTTTCCATCATTTTAGATTAAATGGAAAGATAAAAAGCTAGCTTCTTTTCTCACAGTCTCCAACAGATACAGGCATGCTCTGCAGTAGGACAATCAATGCTTTTACAAGAGACTTTTCAGTAGAATTTTCATCAGAAGCTGAGGGATACAAGGACTGTAGACCTTAAGTTCTCTTTCTACAGTTATTTTTTAGTGGAACTTTTTAGTGGAAAGATTACTCTTCTGCATCATGCAGACTGGTAGAAGGACCAAGAAGCTACACTTGGTTTGGCTCTTCTGCCTCTCAAACAAGATTTACTTCTTGAACTGCATGAGAGAACTACTGAATTCACTTTACTGCTGTTGAAGTACTGCCCCCTACACTGTATTTGCGAGCATAACTGTTCTGCTTATAATCGATCAAATTGTAGATACTTCAATTATACCCTATTTCACCTTGAAATATTAGTAACTTCCTAATGATCCTTTACATTGAAATGACTTGAGCTGAGCACAGGGACAAACTTTTATATCAGTTTAGAAGCCCACAGAAATCAATGGAAATTGGCTTACTGATCTGAATAGGCTTCTAACAAGACTCTTCTTCATTCTGCATTGTGTATCTCACTGAAGTTTTCCCTAATGTTGTCTTCCCTTTTCAATCTTATTTGTCCTGTTTAATCTACTTTTACCACATTCAATAAAATCATTACATTTCCATTTAGAAACCTGTAAATCTTAGAATTCTCCTAAGGTACTCAAGGCAGAAAGAGAAAAATAAGCTTTTCTTACCTATAGAATGGCCTGCCAGGTAATCCCAGAGGATCAATGAAAGCCCTTTCTAGAAACATGAGCTGATCATTTAGTGATCTGACAGCAAGTAGGCTAAAAAGAAAACAGAGGAATGTGTCAGCTACAAAGGGTTTGGCTCACTCTCACCCCATGCCCTAGTATACACAGCTCAGGCTTTCTGAAGATCTAAGAAGTTGCACTTAAAACTGTAGGCCACAAGACAGCCCAAGTTAGATAACCTGCACAGCAGAATTATGCTGACCAGTACTGTGAGACAGTCTGGCTCATAACCTGAAAGTCTCTTAAAGTTGTTTTTCACAGAATCTTCATGATTAGAAGAGACCTCTGTGATCATGGAGTCTAAAGGTCAAGGAGTACAGTTAAAGAAGTCTGAGACTTTCACACATTTTCTCTCATGTTGCACCTTATTCTTTTATCTAGTTTTCATCAGGATGCTCAGGCAGACCATTCTCTTCCTTTGTATCACAGTTTTCTAAAGACCTACTTTCCATGAAGCCAACCAGCTGCAAATTACTTCAATAAAATCATCTATTTTTATGTAAACCCACAACATCTGAGAAACGGGAACCCTGTGATGTTAGAATCACCTTTTGAATCATTCAAGAATTGTGTTTTTCTGATGGCAGCTTGTAAATTCCCTAGAGCAGAGGCCATCTGTGTCTGTGTGTTTTGAATAGCTCTTATCACACTACCGGTGCTTAACAAATAAAAGAACCATGAAGATTATACTGAATATACCTGGGTTTGGTAGTTTACATCCAAAATAGCTTACTGCAGAACTTCAAAAGCACTCATCAAGAAAAAATGGTAAAATTTGTATCACGCTAAGCTTAGAGTAACTCTACTACCTGCAATTAAACTGTTTCAAGTTTACATCATTATCAAGGGAAACTGAAAGTGGTTCATTAAATTAGATTTAGGTTAGATTTAGGCCATCCGTCAACGAAACCATTCTGAAAATGGCACATATATGCCGTAAGTGTCATATTTTACAGAAGAAATTTTTGTTAATTCATTTATCTTGAAAGCTGCTGTCATTAAAAAGATGGCTTTTATTCTCATTTAGTCATCCATAAGGGAAAGCACATGGCTGATTTCACAAGAAATGTAACATACATGTATGTATACAGAAAAGGAAGTTTCGTTTCTCATTCTGGGCATTGCCTACAAAGAATAAATTAAGAATTAAATCAAGTGCAAATTAGGCTTTTTGGCATAGGTGTTGCATAGAATTTTGGGAAATCTCACCAAAAAGCTTGCCGCAACTACTATCATAGTACAGATTTATTTATTTTTTTCCATTAAGCGGTACCAGTATCTAAAGTCCTTGCTAACACAGATCACAAGGCTTTGTTCTTTAATGATAATTCTGTGACAAAATCCAGAGCCCAGAGGACTACATGGAGTACTTGGCTAAAAATAAAGAGTTAAACTTACTTATTGATATCTATTTGTTGCAGCCTCTCGTGAAAGGTAGCAGCAATTTCTGTGAAATTCTTCACAGCTGAAAAGAGAGGATCTGGAGGGGGCAGGAAGGAAGCGTTTAACTTCAAATTCTGAAGGAATCATTTAACAAAGCAAATTCTTCGAATTAATACTTTGTCTTTTACTGTGATCACGATCTATCAATTCTCATTGAATGAAAATCAGATGACCCCATATGACCCTATATTAAAAACTATGTCACTCTGTGTGAAAACTTGCCTTGGAGACAACAGAAATCAGGTGGGTTTTCTGTGAATATTGCTTATTGTTTCCTACTTAAAGAATGTACAGAAATGCAGAACCAGACTGTTTGGGTAGGTCTGGGAATTTATAATCTCCAAATCCTATGTTTTATTAGTATGTCCCTACACACACGCACAGTTTTCAGAGACTGGGAATATGCGTGCATGTGTGTGTGTGTGCCACACGCATACCCAATATTGGTCATTAGCAGCCAAGTCCTAAACTGAACAGTATAGCACATTGCCAATAAAATAAAGGCTTCTCAGGCAGGAGACATACTGTGAACCCCTATACCATGAAATAACATTTTGCATGCCGGCACAAGATCCCTATTGCGGTACAAGGATGAACCACTCCTGCCTGACCAAGCCCTGAGGCAAACCTCTCATGATGCTTGCACTTGCCATGGTATGTTCATAAACTGAAACAAAAGATGTTTAGGCTGGAGATAACGAGAATACTTCTCATCCTTAGGACAGTCAAGCACTGTGGTCCAGACAGGTTCTGTAGTTCCTGTCCTTGGAGGCTTTCAACACCAGATACAACAAAGCTCTGAGCAACCTGGTCCGACCACAGAGCTGACCCTGCTTTGGGCAAGGTGTCCTAGAGACCTCCTGAGGTTCCTTTTAACCTGCATTATCGTATGGATTAGTGTTTGACAGAGAATTATACAACACCACTAGCTGCAAAGCAGCGTGATTTTTTTTCAGGGATCAAGACAAATTTTGTTGCCAACGTCAGTGAACCATGCACAGATCAAAAAACAAGCAACTATAAGCATTAGCTCAATTTGGTAGTGGCACAGTCTCTACACAGGCACATGAGTGACAAAATATTCAAATTTCAAATAATTAGAGGGTGTGGCTCGTTTTATTTACTGTTTATACAGCACAAGGTAAATATGAGTCAGACATACATTAACATAAAGCACTGCTAGCATCAACAGAGGAAGAGCGTGATGAAAGACTGTACGTACCAAAGGATACATTGTACGTTGCGAGTTCCTCTTCATGATTCCTTGACAAATTATAGATGATGTGTGCATAGTTGCTCAGAGCTGATGCATAATCTCTACAGTCAAAAGGAAGCACAACGGAGTTGGCCAATTCAAACACCAGCCCTCCCCGTACCTGAGCTACTGTCAGATGATTCTTGAAAGTGGGGTCATAAAACCTTTCCACAATTTCATAGGTTTCATAGACGCTGTGGTAAACTGGATAGCTGCTATATTTTCACACATTCTGAAACAAACAAACAAACAAACAAACCCAAATAAAACCAGTATTTATCTATGGATACTTCAGCTTTGCATGAAAACCTTTGCTTTGAGATTCAAGGCACTGTAAAGTTGAGTGTTCAGGTCATGCTAATCCTATGTAGCCACAACAGACAGTCAAATAAGAAGTGCTCTCTCCGAGACATCCACCTACCAGATGAACAGTCATTTGAAGATGCCCCTCTCAACTGACCATGTCCGGAGTCTTAAGAATGTAGCTAAGAACAGACACATAACTTCTAATTGTATAAATAAAGGTGAAGTTGCCCTTCCTCTCCTTGCTTGGATCTCAACAGTCACTCCTCTGTATCTTTGGATAAGCCTTTTCAGAGGAAAGGGCCACATTGAACAGATTGCTCCTTGAACATTTGTTTGTCTCATCTCACAGTATTCTCCAGAGTCAAACCCTAATCCCATAAAACATGAACCATTTTGAATTCAAAGCTTCATAAGGTATTGCAAATCACTCAAAAGTTATCATAAGCCTTCATCAACCATTGGTAACTTTGAGCACATCTATTTAACCTGAGCAAAGCTCCTTTTCTCTGACTGACAAGTTGACTAGTGCTATTTATTAAATATTTGTTTTGTAGTAACATGCAGAATTTTAGTACTGATTTAGAATTCTAACACACTAAACTGAACTACTCCAGAAAGCTGGCAGTCTGAATGGCTCAATCACAGATGATATTAGTCAGGCAGTTCAGCAGGAGACAAAATTACAAAGACATGGACTCACCCAATTTTTACTGTATCGTGCTCTTCCTGAAGCAATGCCAAGACGTTGAAAAAAGACTTCAAAGTCATTGCCAGAACCCAGTTTATTTATTCTTTTAACAAGAGAGAGGAAAGTGCCTTGAGTGACAACACTTTTAGCTTGCTTCCAAGTATTGTAATTATTTATTCTACAGTCACTAGTCTTTCCCTAGTATGCTCTTTCTATCATCTATACCATGAATAGCCTGTGACCCCTACATTAGGTGCACCACACCAATTTCACTCTCAGAGGAGCAAAGTTCTCATTCTCAGTGGCAGAGAAATCAAACTCTCAAGAAGAGAATTTAACTCACTGTCTTTAATCATTGAGAAGACCCATTGACCTTCCTCTTATTGAACTTCCAGTACCTGAAGTTCTCAACTCGGAGAAAACACAACAGTACTAGCTTAGCTCCACGGAACACAATTGGTCTTTGAGCTTCTAGGGAAACCCTGGTAATTTTAAAGGACATTGTAAAAACCTGTCTGATGTGCTCCCCAGCCACCCGGACTCAAAGGCTTTCCAGGAGACTTGAAGCTAGTAAGAAGGAAAGCTGCAGTGTTTAGCATTGTATGTGGCTGCTGTTGGCTTGTGCGTACAACCGTTACGTGTCTAAATCTCTATAAACTACAAAAACACTTTACTTTTCATATATAAGGCTTCCTGATCATGCCACAAAGGCAGGTTCACAAAACTGTAGGACACAGGTGTATCAGCTGCAATCAATAAAACTCTGAAATTTATACCAGCAGAGAATCACACCATTTCTTTCAGGAGCTCAGTTTTTCTAGTAGATATTTCTTTAAAACCCACACTCCACAGGTTATAGTAACTTTTGGTATATTGTTTATTTTCTTTTTTCACTGACCTGGGGACGTCTTTGTATTCTCTTGATGGATTTTTTTTATACCAGCTCTCATAAAGAGATTTTCCCTCAAACCCCTCATCAGGACTTGGTATCTAGAAAAAGTTTATCGTGAAAAAATACAAAGAATATAAATTTAAATGTTACCAAGCAACAAATTTACAATCTGTCATCATGCAAACCGTATGGCTTAGTGTAATTAGTATGTCACAGTTTGAAGTCTCTTCCTGCATTTCCATTTTAACATTTCAAAATGCATAGCATTTTCCAAAGGAATACTTTTATTTGCTTAAAAATTTTAAATGAAAGAAAACACAGGGAAAGCAAACAATTTAATTCAGTAAATATTAAAATTCAGATATTTCTTTATGAGTTTTTCTGCAATTTAATTTAAATATCCAAAACAAAAACCCTCACAAACCCAAAACTTTTTGTTTCATGTTGGCAGAAAATTTCAAACAATTTTGTCTTGGGTAAACTCAAAACTGTTTCTACATTTTTTAGTTAACAAAAAATTATTTGCATGGATGCAGCATGTAGCCTTAGAAGGGTAAAGTGTGCAGTGCTTGGTGTTTATGCCATCACAGCAGCTACAGAGGTATGCAAATCACAATCTCCTGAAGTTCATTCTTATCACTCTGACTACTTTCCAGACTCCTGAGAGGGTTAAACATTGTGGGTATTTTTTCATCATCCCTTTTTATTGGTGGGCTGCTGAGGTTTTATTACCTTAAATCTGTTAAAGATTATTAATAATCTATTTTATTCTTAGTATCTATATCTACTATCTAAGAATTGATCCACAATAGGAATAAAACTAATATATTTAGAGTTTTGGTCATGAAGCTAATTCTTCACAGAACAGCATTAATAGCATTAATGCTTGTTGCCACAGATTAATTTTGGATGGGATCACACAGGACCTGCTTCCTGATCAGCATTCTCTTCAGACATCAGCCACAGACAAGCTGTGGTTACATGCATTCTTCAGCCTTTGTCACTGCTTAACAGTTCCAGGATGCGTTACACAACCATGTTTACTGGTATTTAGGCCAACATTTAGTGCCCAAATTGAGGCTCTGTTGACCTGATTTTCTGACTATTTTGAATACATGCACTTAGCACATGTTACCATGGGAACCGCAGGTGATTAGCTCCTGTGCAGTTCAGGACAGAAACATCTTTATCTGGGCATGGAGTTAAATTTTATTTGTTGTCTTTTGATTGCCAGAAAATTTTTACACTGAATTGCTACATTTCCTTTACTTTTATACCAGCCTAATGCCAGCTTCCAAGAGATAACAAATTAACAACCTTGAATATATACAGCAGATGAAGACATATGTAGTAGATTCATGGAATATGTACAGTAGCTGAATGCGTATTTTATGTAGGTATATAAAATACAAACACAGAAGACTAATTAAACTTTCATGCTTTAATACAGATGAACATTAAAAAAACCCCAGCCCAGAAATAAAAAGCCTTGTAGTGCCAGCCTCTAAGATTTACTCTCAAAGCAAGGAACGTCTTATACCTAAGACAGTGGGGCTATTTCCTGAGAAAGATCCCTTCCTTTTAATTTCGTGTGCCGCACAAATATGTGAGAGCATGAGGTTCAGAGCCAATGAAACACATTGATCAGGTCTGTCAGTATCACGCTAAAACCAACACTGCAGCAAGCCTAATTTCTTCCCGTGCCTAAAGGGAGTCCGAATCTCCCACTACCAGGTTTGTGCTTTTTTCTGTTCTCTGGCTCACAACATATTTTTATTGTTTTGTTCTTAGAAGGAGTATTTTCACAGGAGTAGAAAAATCTCCTCATCCTGAATAACTAATAATTGAAAGGTATAAACTTGAAATCTCTTTGCCACTCCTTGGAAAAAGCTCATTGTTTAGCTATTGACTTACAAGGTGTGCTGTAGTCAGAAAAGAAAGATCTGACATCATATTTTATACACAGAGCCCTCTGTAGTAAGTGAATACTGAACATGTTGGCTAGACATTTCAAGCCATATTACCTCTTTAGTCAGACTGTACACCAGTCCGTACATCAGTGGTGTGCAATCCACTCGTAGCGTGTAGTTTCCTGAAAAACAGGAAGAACTATTTATTAGAAGCAGCAAGTTCTATTCAGGTGAAACCTCGTGCCATTAGTTATTAATAAGAAAGGGACTAGAGAGCTACACTTTCTACAAGAAGCTGATTGTCCCTGTACATGAGTTCTCCTGGGATCTTGTGAGTGCATCTGTATTGGAAAAGATCAAATTCAGCATAGCTTTTGAAGCAACCCTTAAGAGCTTTTGCTACATCCCTATGTTTATTACACACATTGTAACATGAGAGGCTGACTACAGAGTTGCCATAGAACAGCTGAAAGGTCACAACACTTCTTGTTCCTCTCTGTGACTTCCCAAATAGTGTAGCTACTGTAATGCACTTCTTCCCTGAAGCAACAAGAATACACTTTATGATTCTGGCTCAAAGTTTCCCCTCATATCTACTCCTAAACTAATGCAACAACATTATCATATTGAAGCCTTTCTGGATCTTCAAGCTGAAATGTCTCCCAGTCATCTGGATATACCATTACTATTCCTGAAAAACAAGACAAAATTAGGTACCTTCAATGGAGGAATCTGCATTGATATAGGCCACTCCTCGTGCCTGCAATACTTTGGCATTTTCCTATGAGGAGAAAAAGAAGAATAAAATGCTGATGAAAGGTTTTTCCTGAGAACTGTTTTCCCAAGAACTACTTTACCATTTGCAGAAGCAACAGCTGCTTTAGGGAAAGACATCATATACTGCAAGGAGCCATATATTCTTGGTAGTTCAAAAGGAAGGAAGAGAGAGGAAGGCAGAAAAGTGTTGCTTTCTGGTACAGATTTTTCAAAGATCTGTCCTGTGAAAGCTTCTCTGAACACAACTGGTTTACCTCAGCCCACTCTGTTGATCCTAACAAGCCAAATTCCTCTGCATCCCAGCTTGCAAATATCACTGTTCTCCTTGGCCTCCATCCTGCAATAAAAGACCATGAAAATTGTATTACAGAAGTAAAGACTGTTTGTTACACAGCAACTACCACGAAAGCAAATTTCATTTTCATCTTTCATCCTTATCTGTCAGGAAAGAAGAGTGTCTTTGAAACTCTAACACTGACTTCTTCACTAATCTAATCTAAATCTAGATTTGCTAATTTTGCAGCAATCTCAATTCTACTTCAATATTGTGCCAAATCATGTATTCTTTTCCAACTCATCTTTAATTGTAAGAAATATTTCTGAAATTTAAAACTCTGAACAAGGAAAAATAATCTTGTGCACAAATTCCTCAAGAAAGCTTTTTGACTCTTTCTGCTCTGTTCAGTTTAGGACACATTGTATACCAGTGTCTACTTTGACAGAAAAGCACTTGGCATCTTTTCTTATCTATTACTGAATTTATTTGACCCATCTCCCAGATTTCAAAACCTAAGGAATTCCCTGTAAATCCCGACAGATCACCTTCAAAACTAAGATTTCTTTCCCATGAAGTTCTGTCTTTGATTTAAACCCAGGCCAAATGCAACAGACTCCATTGCCCTTTTTTTGGTTGTTTTTCCTTCCAGGTTGCATTCCAAAGGTTTCTCCTGATATCCAATAACTGGGAAGAAATGGAAAGAAAAGCTTTGGTAGGCAAAGAAAGCTCCTCTAGTACAGTATTTGAGTAACATCAGAGCTTCTTTCCATGGGATGTCAGATAGGAAGATGGCATTTGCTCTGATAGCAGCAGAAACTTGGTACGCTCAGCATTTGTTCCTATTCTAATGCAACTAGGCACAAGGTATTTTTAACCATTACCCCCCTAGTAGGTTTGCAGAGCTTGTTCTCTGCGTTACACAGACATTCTTTATGTATTCTTGGGTCTGTCTCCAAACCACAGTCAAGTGCTGAGAAGGTTCTTGATGTTGTCTTGATGAAGCCTTGATGAGTCCACCACTGTAGCAACTGAAACAACCAGGCTAACCAGACTCAAACACACAATCATCAATCGTACTTAAATATGGTATTTATTTCAGTATGTCCCATTTTGTGTTTTGTTTTCTTTTAGATGTATTTTCTCTCTAGTAGAAGCACCTCACATGTACCAAAAACTAATTAACAGCTGCAGAGAAACGTGTATTCAAGAGATCACAAATACAGGTGTTTAAATTTAAGCATATGCTTAAATCCCAGAGAAAGCAACAGGTTCTGCCAAGAGCAGTGATTTTTGTGTGCTTCCTTCTTTCATTACATTACCTTTCCTCTTCAGTTTTCCGAAGCTCCTCACAATCTCATGAACCACAGCTGCCCCACTCTGAGGATCAATGCCACCAAATACCCAGGAGTCGCGGTGGCCTCCCAGGATGACATATCTGTCTAAAGAAATTAATTATTTACTTAGAAAAACTTTTTTTTCCTGCCATAGAAACGTTGGATGTAATTTCTAATTGAATGTAATTTCTAATTTTCCATGCAGGTATGAGGCAACAAACTCTAATAGTTTATATTATACATGATAGAAAGGTGAAAGATTTTAATTATCCAAAGACATTTTTTTCTGCATTTTCAGCCAGTGCTAAAGAATTTGTCAAATACAACAGCTTGATCTCAGAAAAAAATAAAACTTCTTAAATTCCATGTTACTTCTATTATTAGAAATAATGCAGATTTCCTCTAAAGACAGAATCATCTTTTCATCTTTTACAATAGTGTGTTTCATGGTAAAGCTGATCCATAAAGTGTATTTGTAGAGCGTGCCAAATCACAACATTAAGATGTGCTGAATGCAGTATTTCTCTGATTATAGATACATATATATATCTAGTCAATCAAGAAATCCAAATCCAAATCATGACAGAGATGTGCTCAGTAAGATCAAAGTCAGACGAGATCTCCGTGCCAGATACCATAATATGATTAACAGTCGAGTTTCAGCCAACAGGGAAGTGCTGCAGTTACATGTTAAATGGTGTTATCATCATCCTAAGGATGTCTATTTATCTGGGGTTTTGGACTGTAAAATCGCAGTGATTACAAACGACTGTTCAGACAGACAAAAAGTCAATACTGGTGGATATGATGTCTTCAAACAGAATGAGAAATCCACTCCTGGTCTAGCAGGCAAGAATATCCATTGAAGAATACTCTTTCAATTGCAAAGTCACTTACCTGAAGACAAACACTTCTCTTCGTTACCACTCCACCTTGAAAATCAGCATTTGCAGTGAAAATGCTGACATATCCTGAACCATATATAAGCTGGTGCAATAAATATTTCAACACCAATGATCACAATATTTCAGAGAAAACTATATTCATCATTTTCCCCTTATAACTATGAAGAGCATGTAGAGGTCACTGGACACTCAGATTACACCGAAGACAAATGACTTTACCTGGTTCCACTGTGCCTTTGATGGTACCAATCACATTGTAAATCCTTCTTATTTTGTTGTTGCTATGAATGTGCATTTTCACCTTTCTAGTATATTGGGGAGAAAAGCCAAAGAGAAAATCCACCAGATCAGAACACATGGCATTTTAACACCTTTCAAAAGCATACAATATAAATTTAAAGGAAAGCATTTTGGCCAAATTTACCCCGCATTAAACCAAAGTGAACCTGCAAAGATCTCAATATAGTTTTCTATGGATTTATAATTGTGCAACTGAGAACAGCATTTAGCCCTTGAAAGCCATGTACTGTTACTGATGTCAATAAAATGTATATGGATAACAGGCTCAGAACTCCAGATTCGAAGATTTTATGCTAGCAGCTAGTTTTTACATTTGGAAAAGTGAAAGAAAAATGAAAATCATCTAATGTTAAAAAGGTAAATAGTTCTAATCATCTAGAGGCTGGTGATAATTAGAACTAACTCCAGCGCAGTCAATATTGATGTGGCAGCTCAGGCAGCAGAAAATTACACAACCTGAGCTGCATCAGACTTTGTTTACCTACAACACTGCTGGAAGTGCAGCAACTCATCGCAGAATTGTCAGAGTTGAAAGGGGCCTCTAGAGATCATCTAGTCGAACTCCCCTGCTGAAGCAGGATTGCCCAGAGCACATTACTCAGGTCTGCATCCAAGCAGGTCCTGAAGGTCTCCACAGAAGGGCATTCCACAACCTTCCCAGGCAGCCTGTTCCAGGGCTCCGTCACCCTCACTCTCAAGAAGTTTTTCCTCATACTTGAATGAAACTTCCTATGTTTCAGCTTCTGTCTATTGCCCCTCTTCCTGTCACTGGGAACCACTGAAAAGAGTCTGTCCCTATCCTCCTTCAACCCACCCTTCAGATAGTTAAAGTATTAATATGGCCTGCCCCCAGTCTTCTCTTCTCCAGGCTAAAGAGTCCCAGCTCTGTCAGCCTTTCCTCATAAGGGAGATGCTCCAATTCCTTTATCACCTTTGTTGCCCATCCTCAAGGGTTGCCTGTATATTCTTCAGAAACATTTTTTCATGTGGCTTGACTAAGACATAGGGAAAAGCTCAAACAGTTGATAGACAGTCAATACAATAGCTCAGCCAATACTGAAATACCGAGACCTTAGCCCTAAACTGTGTAACTACTAAATCAGTTTAGAAACTATCATCTGAAGCAACAGAAATTACACTGTAGGAAAAGCCTTTTTTTTTTTTTTCCTGGAAAACTTGACTTGTAGGTTAATACTTTATGTAAGGCAATTGGCTAGACCAGAAGCAAGATCTACATGAATTTTAAAAAGACAACAAACAAATTCAGTTCTCAAAAAAATAGTAAGTCTCATCAAATAGTTTGGCAAAGACTTTTCAAATTAAACTGGTTCAAGACTAGCTGGAAACTAAAGCAATTCAGTCACATCCATCCAATCAAGATGTGACTCTACCAAAGCTTTGCACTGAGCACATTTCAGCCCAGGAAACAGTCATAATCAAAGCAATGGTGCAAATAACCCAAAGTACCATTGATCAAATTCTACTGCTCTACCTTTTTTTCTCTGAACCCAAGCATGCTTTCCTTATGAAAAACTGACCTTGTAGAATAATTTGTTGTGAAACCAGGACCCACGTTGTAAGATACATTCAAATTTCCTTTCCAGCTACTATGCGGCGGTGCATGGCCTCCCATATTACTATTATGAAACAAATATTATCATTATTAGTTATAGACATTTTATAGTAGCACCAAACACAAATGAGGAATCAAGAATCACACTTTGTTAGGTCTCATGCACACCAGTGATGGCCTTTATTTTAGAAAAATTTATACTACAAACTCCCACAAGAAAATAGTCTGTCTTTGTAGCTACATTAATACTAGTGAATTAACATAGAGGAATAGTCCTGGTCATTGAGATCAACTTGGAATGGCCTACAGCTATCCTGTTGGCCTCCTGAGGTTTGGATACAATTTGCCTCTTGTAAATGGTCCCTAGAACTTTTTACTACCTTGAACTGCATTTGCTTTTGAATTAGCAGAGTAACTTGGGCCCTTCTAACAGTTTACCAGCACAGGAAGTTGTCATGCAGAGCCTGCCCCTGGACACTGTTTAATCCGGTAGCATAGACAGAGTTGATGTTTTTCAAAGATGTCTAAAACTGGAGAAACATGATCAGTCTGGGTCACCTTTTCTTATTCTATTTTCCAATGGAAGATGTTTCTTTTCATTTAATGTAAAAGAAATGTAGTAATTGAGTGGATTGCAATCACCTGTATTTAGGCGAATAAACCTATTCTAAAGGATTTCTATTTTTTGACATGAACTTGAAAGAAACTAAAATATTAACAACTATGCTGCATGTTCAGGTTCTTATTAGGCAAAATATATTTGGTGTAAATAAGAGCATGTTCTTTACTGTAAATGCATACTTTAGAATTAGTCAAGCTTTATTCCACAGAACACTCACAGGTCCATAGAGAACCAAGACAGAGTTCTGGGTTTTTTTGGTATTCAGTATTCAAACAGAGGAATCAAAACAGAGCAGAATGACTGGTCACGTGATTTAGATGTAAAACTCCTATACAAATACACATCCAAGATTATGTTCACTTATTACCCTAAACACTTACCTGTGGTGCTGTTGCCAGCCCTGGCATCTCCTGCTTTGTACCTCTACAGTCAATACAGATGATTACTGTGATGGTTTTAGGGGAAAGATACACTTGCCAAGTCAATCACACAGTTTTTTTCAGAGAATTTATTTAGTTTGTTAAGATCAGTACGAATTTTAATGCTGTCCTCTGGCAAGCTGGGAGCCTGTCTATATCACACTTGTATGTTTTGTAAGCACACTTACTTACACATAAGATGCCTATTAAATCCCCTATAATATTTCAGTGTCCTCAGTGTCCTTATATTAGTTTGCTAGCATCATCTCATATCTATGCAACACCATACACCTGAAGAGAGAAAGCACACACCTTTTTTTTTTTTTAAACAGAGGACAGATACCGTTCCATCAAACATATATGGCAAGTATTTCCCTGGAAAAGTTAATGACTTAATTTGTGATCCTTTTCATATGAAAGGTATCACACCATCCTCAAAAGTTTTTGCCTTTATTTAAACTGAGAGGCACTTTCTAACTTCAGTATACTTGACTGATCACGACATGTTGCAAATGATCCTGATATGACATGACTACAAACAGTACCTGCTTTGTAGTAACAGATAACTTCTACAGAGAACCTAATAACAAACATACGCTATTTCGACAGCTACAACAGAAACACAGTGCAAAAGACTTTCCCCTGACTTTTCACATCTTTCAAAAAAACACTCTTCTTAAAGTTCTTCCTATTTTCCACACACTCACCGCAGCAATGACTCAGCATCACTGTAGCCAATGGGATGAACTGGAATTTTTGGGAGACCTACACCACTGGCTTTGTCTAATCGGTAGGTGTATTCTGAAAGTAAAAGACAGATATTTTCATATTTACAACTCTCAGAAGGAACCTGTACAGTTCATAGCACAATCCTAACACTAGAGTCAGGGATAATCATTTCACTTTCCTCAGTTGGGCTGTCATTTGTTCAGTGACTTCACTCTTTATGCCTTATCAACATGTTTTCAGAGTAACACTAAAATAGTTCTCCAATGGCACCTGCAGTCATGAATTTAGAGCCAACTGGAAATTTTAAAACTCTTTGCTAATTTTTTGCCCTGAAATGCTTTTTGGTAAAAATACTTCTCTCCCTATGGGAAGAAACTTCAGACTAAGCTACAGAGAAAGAACAAGAGCAAAGAAGGAGCATGACGTTTGGAACAGTCAGCTGGGAACTAAAAAATTTTGCCAGTTGGTAAGAGATGTAGGCAAAATCTTATATACTGGGCTAGTGAATATTCTGCTTTGCTCTTTCCGTGAACAAAATATCTAGGTTTTGTCTAGGTCTAGACAAAGTCTAGGTTTTGTTCTCATGGAGCTCAAATGCAACTTGTGCTTTTTTACAAGTGAGAATCTTAATTTTCACAGTGCGGACAAATTTCATGTTTGCAAGTGAGCAGGTACAGAATAGTTTCCTCCTTCACACAGCATTCACAGGGATCCTTGTTGTGGGAAGCAGACAGGGATTCAATCTATGAGATCACTGACATAAGTATGAGGAACCAGAAGTCTTCCTCGTGGGCTGCTCCTGCCATGCTGCCATTGTGAACATGTATCCTCTTCCAGCTCAAGTGCTGGCTTGGCTAAAGGCAACTTTTCCCATCAGTCACCTCAATTAGAGCAGTCCCTAAGTACCTCCCTCAGATATGCTGGCATGAATGGTTCTTAATGCATTTCAGTCAAAGTGACCCAGGTTAGGTGCTTAGGCAGAGCTCAGATAAGTAGCTGAGGAAGCAGGAGGTGAAGGTGATGACCCAGTAGAGAACAGTCATCTTCTCAGAAGCCTCAGCTGTAGCCAGGTGACAAGAATCCCAGCAGGAAAGATCTCAGCAATGCTAGTAGGAACCCTTGCAGAGGGAGAGCTGCCCAAGTCCTGCAGAAAGGAGAACTGCAAAGGCAAAGCAACCTGTGAGCTGTGCAGGCTGGCTCTTTGCTGACTTACTGATGAGAAACAGAGAGAAAAATCTAGGGCTTCAGCTGTCAAATACTTGTGTCATGATTTCTGTGTATGTCTGTGAAATTATGCAGCCCAGCACTGCACTGTGTGACTCCCTTAACATTCCATCACTTCTTCTCATGTGCCATTTGCAGAAGCGGCCTATTGATGTGAAGCTTAAAGCTGCCTCTTTTGAGCAACAGAAAGATCAAGAAAAAATAAGTTTTACTCCAAGGGAAAGAACGTCCTTATTACCTTCTCCTCCCTTCCTGAAACCAGACACTCACAGCAGAACTTCTCTGGTGTCACTCACCTTTTGCAGGATAACCAGGTGTCAGAGGATCCCCTGCCCCATTTAGGTTTAATACATTTCCACGCTGGGCTCCTCCACCTGGAAGGTTCCAGCCGTTTGGGTAGGGATCTACTCCTGGGGCACAGTAGTCAGCAGGGTCAGAGTACAGAATAAGTCCTTTGGCACCTGCCAGTTCAGCATTCTTCACCTGCAAAGCACATCTCCAATCCTTATCCAGTCCTTCAGAGCTTGACAGAAGAGTTCAAGGGGCAAAATAAAATAGTATAAATTTCAATGATTATTCCTTGGGGCCTTTTACAATGCTTGGGCTAAGTAAAGGGCCTTTAATTGTTTCATATCATAGAATTTCCTGAAAATACACATGCAGATATCGGGTTCCATATGAAAGTAAGAGGTTTGCTGTTGCACCAAATTTTACTTAGGAGACAACAGCATTAACGTGGGAAACACCTTTCACAATATTACTACAAAACCTCAAATTGTATTCTGTCATCATGATCAATACAACCAACTGACTACTGAAACGTACGCATCATGGATGGAAAAAACTGTGGCACATTTTATTTTTTATTGTATTATCGCAACCTTATTTTTTATTAGCCATGTATTTACCTTATTTACCTAAAAGATCTCCTAACATATCTCAGGCTTCAGACTACACAGAAACATCATTATTGGAGAACTTGAAATTGGAGTTAGACTTGTTCACAGCCAACGACAAAGAGGCTACTTCACTTGGCTCAGGTTTATTACAGCAGAAGGACGGACCTGCATGCCATTTTGATTTAAAAAAGTGTTCTCATGTAATTTTGTTATTGTATAATCCTGCTTGGTGGAGAGGGAGAGAGAGAAAATGTACGTCATTGTGACATCACAGTCTGTTTTTCTACTAGATCAAACAGTGATGTATAGTGGTGACTGAGTGACAACTAATTCTCAACAGTTTTAAATTTGGGTGTTTTAGTTTGGAAATACTATAGCTTTTCTAAGGAAATATAGTATTTGACTCAGTCCTTAGTCTATTCTTGTACACCATTAGGAAGCTGGAAAATCACAGTACAATTCTCCAGATTTTATACAGGCTACTGAATTCTTCAGTATATAAACAGTTATTATTTCATTGTAATAGAAGATTCATAGTTAGCATTCCAGTAAGAAGATTCACTGTAACTGAAAAATATAAATTATAGTCCTGTCAAAATTAGGGTCAAACTAATTTTTGTATAAGAACCAAACACGCTTAAAATAGACTGTCCTCTTATATCCTTATTCTGGAAACAACTTGAGCACATGCCTGAAGTATGCACATGAACATGAATTTTTCTGCCAGGACATGGAAATATGCAGAAATAAATACTTTTAAACTACAGATATGATAAGGACATTGAATAAAAAGATAAAGAATTTGTGATAACCTCCATACAGTTATAGTCTCTGCCTGGCCTACAGATACCATTATAAAAGAAACACAATCTGGGCATCTTGAAGCAAAGCTGAACCAATAAGGAAGAACAGCCTAGTTCAGAAGAGTGTATTACCCGAGAATGTTAGTAATATTTTTGGAACTCTTTATAGTATGCAAATGAACATAAAAATATGGAACACTTTCCAACTTATTTACCTTTATCCTACAGATGTATTATCTACATATTAAATATATATTTTATGTTTTCTAGGAGAAAATAATTTCTTAGCACAGCTCTATGAAAAACTCAGTTATGCTAAAATCTCCAGAACACTTTAAGTGTTTCAGTCTCTTGAAATCAACTGAATGACAGCACATGTAACATTTCTTTATAAAGGCATTACCTTATTTCCTCTGAAGATCTTCCCATATCTGGCAATGACAATCTTTCCTGTACAGTTAATTCCCATTTCACGTTCCAGCTTAAAGAAGTCCTCAGTGCGGCCATAATTCACATACACTAACTCATCCTGATAGAACAAGGTAGAGTTTTAAACAAGAACGTCAATGATCACGTCAAAAGGAGGACGTGATTTAGTTAAGAGAATAAGCTGGGAACAGCTTAATAATAACCGGTATTCATGGCATTTTTCCTGGTGTTGCAGAAAAATTCATATTTATTCAATCTCTAGATACCTGAAATTACATTAAAAAGTACTTATTTGAAGATTCTAGCAATATTCAGTCTATTGCATAGTAAATCAGGCTTCCTTAATTACATTTTTTAGCATCTCTGAAAATTCTTCATCTTTAACTTTCATTCATAGGACTAAGAACTACATAGATGCAATAAATTTCTTATCAGAGCATTGTGACAGTTTTGGATCATAATTTACTAGTGATGTGATGAAAACCCTCATGTTTATAGAGCTATTGCAAAATACAAGCTTTGAGAATGCAGTGTGGACTCATAAAATGTCTTGTCTGGGCTCTTTTAGCATAGTTAGGAGACCTCAGGCACACCTCTTAACTTGTGACCACCATTAATTAGATGGTAGTACTTTTGCAGTCACTTAAAAAGGAAGGGAAGAACAGAATTTTGTCATTATTTATGATATTAAATGGTCCAAATTACTACCACTGCCTGATAAATGTGACTTCATTACTTTGTCTGCTTTCAGCTATTTCTGTTAAAACAAGTTTCTGTTCAGAGCTTAACTTTTTTCATCCAACTGTTATTGGCATTTAGTTAAAATATACCATACAGGAGAAGCATACATTTTCTGAAAATCTGTATGAAAGCCCAGGATTTATTCCATCTTCCATCTACTGAGAACCTGAAACGAGCAGGAACTACTTCTAAATCTCTGCAGGATCTCACTCTAGCAGGCAAGTAGCTCCTATCCCACTCTGAAGTATTTAACCTTATAAACACAGTCACTTACTCTTAAAAAGCAGCTGCAGGAAAAAGTAACAGTGTTAGCAGAGCTGAACTGTATTCCCACATCTCCCTGATTAGAGCACTCACCCAGAAAATATGAGAGCTGTGGTTTGGGCCTCTCAAGAACTTTGATCCATTTCTACCACTTTTTGGGGAGTTGCCTACCGGTAAGACTAAAGTTAGCCTGGGATGCAGGTACTTTACAGCCTCCTCCCTTGAACTTTGAGCTTTAGGCAGGAATAGTTCACAAAATTAATGAGCAGAAAGAGAACCTGCACTTGGTAAGTTCTAAATATCTCTCTCCACAGCTTAGTTCTGGTTTTTAATAGAAGGGCTTTTCATGTAAAATACAGGAAAAGGCTTGGAAGAACTCAGAAGGGCCCTAAACCCGCAAAGTATTCCCACTGCTGAGCTACATACGTGCTTCCTGCTTGCAGAATGGGTGCAGGCAACTGCTCACTTAAGAATGCTATTGCTAACAGTGTTAGCTAGGAACCTGGAGCTTTTGTCAAGCTAGTATGTAATAAGGTGAACACAAGCATGACATTTTGAAAGGACAACCTGTATTTTTTTGTTTGTTTGTTTTTTTAATTAAAATAAAATAAGTCTTTAGTTTTCTAAAGGGGAAGCTGCAGCTTTTAAAATTTGTTTTTATTATTTCCCATGTCCTATCATTTGCTGTAGCTCTCCAGAAACCAAACTCTATGTAGAGAATGTATAGACAGGAAACACACTGAGAACAACAAAAGAAATTTCTAATCTTACAAAATATTAATTGAAACCACTAATGACCACAGGATAGAAAACTCCTGTTACACAGGTCAGCTTTATACAAGAAAGCCTGTCAGCCGGTATAAGATAGAAAGGATCAGTGTTAAGCTCAGATCACAGCAACACTTTTACTGCTAGACAGAAATTCTGGCAAAAGCCATTTTCAAGCACGCTGTACACTGCGCAGTTATACCTGTCAGTGTGAGCCTTGGGCCAGGAAAATTAGATTGTTCATTTGGCTATATAAATCTAAGTCTTATTTGTTAGTCAAGATATGAAACAATATCTTGAGAAGGTTATAGCAGCTGACAACATTAAAGAAGCACATTTTTTTAAGGAAAAGGTAAAAATAAAACCCAGCTCCAATTCAAGCTAGGCAAAAAAAAAAACCCAAACCATACATGTATGACTGCTCAATTTAAACATTGCTTCATTGCAAAACTGCCAAGAATATCAGAACTAGGACACCTTTCCTACTGGTGTTATGTCAGGTTTTGAACAAAAGCCTAAGACACAGGAATTTCACATGATCCTGTATTGCTCTATGCTATTTTGTGCTGTACTTACTACGCTACATTATACTATCATATTCCATCTCTTGTATTTCTGTGTCTGTATGTATTTCTACTTCTGCTCTTCTATTTCTGTTTCTATGTCTACTTCAATTTCACTTACTATTCTACTATGTTACCTCTGGCATTCCTTGGGCTGAAAACGCACTGTAGGGTGGCACCACATCTCTAACATCCTCATATCCTGGAGGAGCAGGTTCAGATAACGATGTGTTGAAAATCTAGTGGGACAGAAGGGGAAAAAAAGTAAACCAGGCAATGTGGAAAAGAGGTACTGCCTATTCAGGCACATTTCACACGCATTTGCAGTTTAAAGGACTCTAGTTTTAGAACTCTAAGTGAAGAGTGGCAAAAACTTCAGCAAGCACTGAGCGTCCTTTTCAGTATGCAGGTTCAACGTGTGATCTTGCAAATCCCATCTGCACTCTTCACACTGTTTAAATGAGTACAAGGTCCCTTAAGGTGGTCTCAGTACAGAAGAGCAGGTCAGATCATAATGGTAAATGCTTGCATTCAGCTCATTCCTGGAGCTTCTCCAAGCACTGGAGCTGCTCTGTAATGGAGATGTTACTTGTGATAGTACACAGAATCATAGAATCATCCAGGCCAGAAGGGACCTCCAAAGGTCATCTAGTCCAACCGCCCTGCAGTCGCAGGGACACCCCCAACTAGACCAGGCTGCCCAGAGCCTCATTGAGCCTCACCTTGAATATCTCCAGGGAAGGGGCCTCAACCACCTCACTGGGCAACCTGTTCCAGTGTTCCACCACCCTCAGAGGAAAGAACTTGTTTCTAATCTCCAATCTAAATCTGCTCTTCTCCAACTTAAAGCCATTGTCCCTTGTCTTATCACTGCAGGCCTTTGTAAACAGACTCTCCCCAGCCCTCCTGTAGAGAGCCTACAGGTACTGGAAGGCTGCGATGAGGTCTCCTCAGAGCCCCCTCTTTGCCAGGTTGAACCCTAGCTCCCTCAGCCTGTCCTCATAGCAGAGGTGCTCCAACNGCACTGCCTGCTCATGTCCAGCCTCTTGTCCATCAGCACCTCCAAATCCCTTTCCTCAGTGCTGGTTTCTAATACCTCATCCCCTAGTCTGTATTGATAGCCAGGATTGTTCCAGCCCAGGTGCAGAACCCTGCACTTCCTCTTGTTGAACCTCACAAGGTTCATCCAGGACCACCTCTCCAGTGTGTCCAGGTCCCTCTGGATGACATCCCATTCCTCTGGCCTATCAACAACACCACACAGCTTGGTGTCAGCTGCAAACTTGCTGTGGTGTATTGGATCCCTCTGTCTACATTGTTGATTAAAATATTAAACAGTACTGGTCCCAGCACAGACCCTTGAGGGACACCACTTGTGACTGCTCTCCAGCTGGACCCCAGGCAACTGAGCACCACCCTCTGGATGTGACCATCCAGCCAGTTCCTTATCTACTGAACAGCCCACCCATCAAATCCATATCCCTCCAACTTGTCGAGCAGGATGTTGTGGGGAAGCATGTCAAAGGCCTTACAGAAATCCAGACAGATGACATCCACAGGTTGTACCTTATCTACCAACATAGTTACTCTAACATAGAAGGCCACTAGGTTAGTCAGGCAGGACCTGCCCCTAGTAAAGCCGTGCTGCCTGTCCTGAAACATCTCCGTGTCCTCCATGTGCCCAAGCATGGCATCTAGAAGGATTTGTTCCATGATCTTCCCAGGCATGGAGGTGAATCTGACAGGCTGGTAGTTCCAAGGGTCCTCCTTTTTACCCTTTTTAAAAATGAGTGTGATGTTTCCTTTCTTCCAGTCTGCAGGGACTTCACCTGACTGCCACAATTATTCAAATATATCAATTATATATCAATATTATATCAAAAGTGGCTTGGCAACTACAACAGCCAGTTCCTTCAGAACTCTGTGATGTATTTCATCAGGTTCCATGGACTTGTGTATCTTCAGGTTCCTCAGTCGATCACACACCTTGTCTTCACTTACAGTGGGAGGGACTTTGTCACCTTGGTCTCCAACTTGTGGGCCTTCAACATGAGAGCTAGGAGGAAAGGGGTTGCCAGTGAAGAACAAGGCAAAGAAGTTGTTGAGAATTTCCGCCTTCTCCTCGTCCATGGATACAAGTTCCCCACTGTTAGTCATCAAGGGGATTACGTTTTCTTTAACCTTCCTTTTCTGGTTAATGTAAAGAAAAACAAGAAAGGCTTCTAAAGCAACATCCCTTGCCAAATTGAGTTCCAGCTGTGCTAGAACTTTGTCCCTACACAGCCAAGCAACATCCCTATACTCCTCCAAGGATGCCTGTCCTTTCTTCCATTTCCTGTGTATCTCCATCTTGCTCTTTAGTTTGACCAGCAGGTCACAGCTCAACTACTACGGAGGTCTCTTGCCCTCCTTGCCCAATTTCCGACACATCTGGACTGAAATCTTTTGTGCTCCTTAGAGAACATCCTTAAAGATCTGCCAGCTTTCTTCCGCTCCCTTACCCCTGAGGGTCATTTCCCATGGGGTCCTATTTACTAGCTCCTTGAAGAGCTAGCAGCTTACTTTCTTAGATTTAGAGGCCTAAACTGTAATCTTCAAGAAACTGAATTTACCACAATTACCAATACTGTATAACAAATCAACGCAAATAATTATGCTGACCACAGTAAGGGCCATCTTTCTAAATAACAGAACAATTTTAAAACTATTTCATTACATAAAGTAATTATATTACATAATTCTCCTTTAATCCATATGTCAGTATGCTGTAAGTATCCTATTCCTAGTACCTAAATATACTAGGAATATTCCTAGTACCTAAAGTAACAAAGATTCAAAATATAAAAGCAAATTCAAGCCTCTTATTTCCATGGTTTTAAATCAGGACCAAACCATTAGCAGAGCAGGACAGCTTTCCTGTCCAGGTTTCCCAGGTGTATGAAGGTGATTTTGTTGCCTAGTTGCAAAAACTGGTGTTTTCTGTACCTCATTTCCATGCTCATCAGTTATTGAGATGTAGTTGGGCTTGGTATCGTCAGGGTAAGACAGCAATACATCATAATGAACCAACTGAACAGAATCCAAACCAAACTCCTTCCACTCAGCTTGGACTTGCTGTGCCAGATTCAGATTCTCCTTTGTCCCTGCTAGGTGAGGCAGCTGTGTAAAATTACTAGAGAAAAAGAAACAACAAATCAGGATCAGACATTGCAGCTCATAAACAGAATTCCCCTTAGCCTGGCTAGAAATATACCCCCATGAAGACGGCCAGACGCACTCAGGCTAAATAAGGACCCAGACTCCACTGTATCTGAGCTATTGCCTGTCTCACACACAAGTTGAGGTAATGGGTTTCAGCTGAAACCACAGGTGTTTGCACCTTCCTCACAGCCTGTCTTAGCAAGAACGGCATGATGACATCAGCTGTGGGGTCTTGTCCTTGCTTTGCTCCTTGCCTTCAGGATGACCTTAAACCAATCACTTACACATAATGAGACTGACCTTCCTTGTAAAGTGTTAAAAATATTTAGTATAATTATCTTTGTGTATTCACTTTAGAAATAGGCACAATTAGTCTGATCACTACTTTTAATTAACTGGATATTCTCTTTGGGTCCCATTATTTTCATTAATTTTGGCACAAATGCTGATTTTTCTAAAAGTTCACTCTGGATTTGTCTTGTTGGCAAACAAAAGATACTGAGCTCACAGTGGCTTACAAACAAGGAACAGAAAAACTCAACAAAAAACTTCTGACTTACAAGAAAAAAAACCATCCAGCTATACTGAACCAAGAGCACAGTTACACATTATTGTCAGAGCCAATGGTTGGGTTTTGTGAGTTAGGAATTAAGTCTCATATTTTCATGAAAATTTGACTTACGCAATAGCACTTTCCTGTATTATATTCCCATTTAGCTGAATACTGTGTTTTTCTTCGCTTCCTTTTCTAATTTGTTGACTGCCTGTACTGGTAGTTCTGAGCAGTGACTAAGTATCTGCCATATTTCACCACAGAACTGGCTGCAGGACAGTAAACGAGGTACAATATTTCCTGTTGGCATAGAGGCAGCGAGTTAAAAGAGCAGAAAGGAGTCCTTTTACAGAAGGAGTCCTTTTACAGAGCTGTTTAACAACAGCTGACTTTTTAGGAGTGAAAAAACAGGTTAAGACTGTAAAAAATCCTAACTCTTCAGTTTTCAATGTTTATATAGTCAAGGACATGGCTGTTGTGAAGTAAAAAGAACGTGCTTTCCACCTAATTTATTTGCAATAGTTTTGTGACAAGTGCACTTAAATGAGTGGGACTGCTACAATCTTATAAACCAAAAATGTTTTTTTAGTAATTTAGTTTTTGTAGCAGGATGCAACTTCATGCCATTTAATCAGGTTGGGAATTTAAGGCAATCCTGAATTTGTTGGTTACTCTTAAAAAATTAACTGACACTCTTAACACTTTCTTTACACAAAAAGTAATTTCCTGTCAATAAACCACGACTTCTGGTCTGTTACTGCCTGGAATAAATACAGCTCTTAACAAATACTACACTCTCCTAAGAGAAAAATAATCTGTTTACAAGGTCCTTAAAATAAACAAATAATAATTCATCAGCATCCTTGCAGTTAAAGCCTCTAAGTTAATTAATTAATTAAACTGTAATAGATTAAAAAAAAAATAATCTATATCATCACCTTCCACTGTTTGAATTTTCAGAAACAAACGTTAGCAGCTTTGCTTTTAGGATTTAAGAAAAGAAATAAGCGTAAATTTAAAATCAGCTAATTTAAGTACTAAGGATAGAAGAAAAATCAAAAAATCATTGGTAAAAGCCCATGGTCTTAAAAAAGACTCTAAAGCTTTAAGACTATTTATTACCATCAGCTGACTAGCTGGTATCAGCTATGTCTGTTCTAGCTATTCACTGTGCAGAGAGGAAGAGCCAAGTACAAGGTTGAAATGGTGACAGATTAATGCGTAAGTCTGGTCACAACATCATGAAGTGTGAAGTGAGAGTATAGGATATTAAGGCCTAAGCTGTAGGAAGAAGCAAAGGCTTGAACACTGCTATGATTTTCTCCTCTTTTACATTTCTGTACTCTGCTATTTTCCATTTAATCTCTCCTGATTTACATTCATTCATACAGCCCAATCAGAGGTGAATGGTTTTTTTCCATAAAAACCAATGCAAGATAAAACATTGTTGTAGACTGAAAAAAGATGCATAAGAGAAAGGCTGAACTTCTGCATCGTACAAGCACTCACCAAGGGCTGAGCAAGAGCTTGGTCAATTTTTAATTGCTTTAACTACTGAGATGTCAATCAAAACTACTGTTTTGTCAATCGGAGCTCACTGGAACACTTGAGATAAAATCTATGTCAAGAACCTGCACACCCTCCTCTGTCCGGTGGCATCTTTGCACTGACTCCTGCTTGGATTTTGGTTTTTTTTTCTTTGACTGATTAGTCTCGACATTGCTTACTAAAGAAAGTGCTTGATGTTTTCAGCTTTCATTTCACCCATAAATGCTGCTTTCATCTCCTCGTGAAGACTCACAGATGTCTTCTTTTCTGTGGGTTTTGCAAACCAGCCTGTACAACACACCAAAATGCAACAATAAGAACACCAGACCGATTTTCCCATGACACACACCTTTTCTCTTCAGTATCCCAAGATTTTCATTGCCTGTTTTACAACTGTGTTTACCTCAGTGCAGACAACCAGCTATAACCTAATAAAAGCAGGCTGCACAGTAATGGCAGTGGCAGACCCTCCTAGCATTAAGGGAACTTATTTACCAAGGTAGATATTGAGGGGAATAAAACATATTTATTCATCAGTTCTTTCACTGTAACACACTCAGGATAGTGCCTTTAGCACCAGCACATCATGCTGTCGGTCCCATCAGTCAGCTCACTGTTAAGGCAGAGCTTTACAAAACAGCACAGCACCACAGGCAGCCTTTGTAAGGAACAGATGTCTTGTAACTTCTTTCTCACTCTCGGGTCTGTCTGGCTCTTATTCTGGAATTCTTGCCTTACTGCGCAGGCATTACCAGAGTAAGTGATGAGAGGAACACCTGGCTAGAAAGAAAGTGGTTTTGACATCTGTCTTTTTTTTTTTTTTTTTCATTTTTAAGTCAGAGACAGGACATGCTGAGGGCAAATGCAGCAGCAGGTACACGGGCAGTGCAAATCAGAGACCCGCTGAGGCTGGCACCAGGCAGGCACCGGTCCCTGGCACTGGGACAGGCTCTTTCCACACGGGAGGGCGGTTCAGCCAGGGCTTCCCGATGGCATGAACCACCAAGTACATACCAAAAAAGCATTTCAAAATCCAACTGCCTCCTTTGTTTTCCTTCCTTCCTCCCTTCAACTGACCCTGATCCATCTGCGAACCAAAAAAAGGAGGGGAAATCTCTTGTGGCAGCATCCCACAGGCTGCCTGCTTCGACCACGGTAGGATATTAAATTAAACACTTTCACCCCTCCTGTCAGTGCTCCTCCAGGCCTGAATTTATCTTCCCGCCTTTCTGCTTTGGGCCGTCTCGATGCAGAGGGGTCCAGCCCCCCCTCACACACCCAGCGCCTCTTTTGGGGCGTAACTACTTCATTTAGAAAGGAATCAAAAAAAAAAACAACAGCCAAAGCGACTCTCTCGACCGTAAGACCCCCTTGTCCTGCGGAGAAGCCAGGAACCCCGGGAGAGGCTGGCGACCGCCAGAGGGGCTGGAGGGCAGGAGGTGGCGGCCGGGCCGAGCGCGGCCGCTCCTCAGGCACCCCCTGCACAAGCCCCGGGAGCCCAACCGCTCCTCACCCCCACCCGGCTCCGAGCCACCTCCCCCGNGGAGGGCGGGAGGGGCCGGGCGTTGGTGGCGGCCGCCCCCGCGGCTCCCGGGAAGGCGCCGTTCTCCTCCCCCGCCCCGGCCTAAGGCGCTGCTGAGGTCGGAGCCCGCCCGGGTTCTCTGCCGTCGCCGAGCTCTGTCTGTCTGTCTGTCTGCCTCGGTGTGCCCACCCCCCTGCTGCCTCCCCCCTCTCTCCCTGCTCGTCCTGGACACCGTGCCATCCCGTGTTTCTTTTAACTTGCTACAGAGCGCGGTGAGGAGGTGAAGCGATGATTTCTAGGCGAGGCTCGCCGCGGCTGCTCCACGCAGAGCGGTGCCATGCCCTTCCCCACAGGGCACACACCGCTGAGAAACGGGTTTAAAGTTTTGCTTCAGCTACTTTTTATCCTGTGGTCAGGATCTGTACACTGAAAGGGGCCTAGAGGTAGTAGAGTCTCATAGATTAGCCTTTCCTAATATATCATCAATGCCCTTGCTCTATTGAATGCAATGTTTGTTCTGCAGAATGTTACAGAATCATGGAATCATTAGAGTTGGAAGGAACCTTAAAGATCGTCGAGTTCCAACCCCCCTGCCATGGACAAGGACACCTCCCACTAGAGCAGGTTGCTCACAGCCCCATCCAGCCTGGCCATGAACACCTCCAGAGAAAGGGCATCCACAACTTATCTGGGCAACCTGTTCCAGGTAACTCCAGTTATCTGAGTAAAGGGAACAAAGAGGGAAA
This sequence comes from Pedionomus torquatus, assembly GCA_013398155.1. NCBI lineage: Eukaryota > Metazoa > Chordata > Aves > Charadriiformes > Pedionomidae > Pedionomus > Pedionomus torquatus. The sequence goes on along the minus strand of VZRU01007204.1, from coordinate 716,995 downwards.
AAGCAACCTTCAAAATAGGAACTTAAAGAATAGAGGAGTATCACCAAGGCCCAAGACAACCAGGATTGAACAATAATGTTGTCAAGGGGGCTGTGAAGGCTACCAAGTGGGGTAGGTTCATCTAGAGGACAACTGATGAAGATTAGTAGTCTAATTATCTAATCAAAGGTGTGTTTAGGATAATGACTTCTTGGAGTAGGTGTGTTAAGACCTTACAAGGTAAAAAGGTGTAAATTCAATCTCTAATAGGTGGCCGGGGTGAATGTGAGCTCTAACTTCTCAACCAATGAGAGGGGAGACAGACACATAAGTGGCCGAGATAAAGTGTATATATAAACCTAAAAATTGAAAGAGAAATTGTGTATCTGCTGGGAGATGCACCCGATTCAGTGTTGTTTCACAAATTTTTAATAAACCCCTTTTATACTTTGTTTTTTATTTTTGCTTTGATGACTTTGTCCTCTCTTACATTCTATATGAGCAGGCGTTTCTTACCCACTGGAGCTGGCAACACCAGTACGGCAAACATGAGGGGAAACAAAAGGTAAAAGCCATTATTTTAAAAGGTTCATTTTAAGAAATTCTGTACCCCAGTACCCAGGTGAGAGAAGACTAGTCAGAGAGATACGTGCCCTTGTGGAGGCGGGTTGACTACCGCACATCTCTCTGCTCCATGTTTCTTTCCAGCTTACAACCCCAAAGAGTATGTGTTCACCCAAGTTGCTGGCTTGAGGACATGCCTGAATCTTTGTACACTCTTGACTTCTTCAGAGTCTTTTTTCTATCTCTTAAAATCCCCACTGTATGGTTTTGGAAAAACCTCTCAATTTGGTTGGGTCATCACATTTGGGATGAGGCTGTACCTCTAGGTCCATGTACAGAGGGAAACTTTGCATGCAGAGGTGACCTCCTGGACTCTGCATGGATTTTCATCCTCAGAACCCCAGCTAAGGAGACGGCTGATGTTTAGGACATAAAGTCTGTAGTTATCTTGTGTCCTTGTGTCCATGTCCACATACAGTATGCGCAGCCTGTTCTCAGCGGCAAGGGCAAGCACTCTACAGGAAGGCTCCTGTTGCTGCTCCTGGTGCTCCACACTAGCCAATGCAGACAAAACCTGAGTCTAAGATGAATTCTAGACACTGGACTTCAACTGACCTCATCTGCAGAGCCCATTGCACTTGGAAATCTTGGCACAAGACCACTAGGTGGGCTCTGTGGAAATCAGAAGTGTTGGTTGCAAAGAGCAATACACCAATGACATTACAGTAGGATGCTCCAAAAACCTGTAAGATACCAAAAAACCTCCAAATGACCAGATAGATGCTAAAAAAAAGGTGTCACTATTTGTGAGATTAGTCATGTCTCCTGTTTTATACTATCCTATGCAGCCTGGCCCTATTGTGCAAAAGCGCTGCTTTTAATGATACTCTCAGTGGGGTACTCTGCCACATTGTCAAGTCAAACCCAGATGCCTGCAAGTGCCCTCAGCATGCTGGCTGTCATAGATACCATTCTGGAATGACCAGCTCCCCCCTATAATATATCGGGATCCTAAAGCTGGAATTGAGCACAGTGAAAGGTTATACTCCTACCCAGCAGTCTACTTGCCTTACCAATTCTGTGCCTGGAAGGGTCTAATGTGCCCATGTTTGCTACTCCACCACTACTTACTGATGGAAGCTGAAATGCATGAGATGCTTAAGTTAAGTGGGCTGCAGAATGGCACATGTATTTTAGTACTCCTAAAAAATGTACTTCAGGGCACCTTTGGGCATATGAACTTGGAAAAATTTCTGGATCAGCTAATTTCTTTTTGAAGCACTTGAAAATTAAGCTAATGAAGCACCATGGGACTAGGTGCTGAGTAAAAGCGTATCTTACCTCGTGATTTATATCCAGAGGGACTTAATCAATCCCAGTATTTTATGGTCATGTGTATTTGAGTAAAATAAGATAGCAAGGAACAGTGAGGAAACTGAGATGGGAATATTATCAGAAGTTTGGTGCTGTTTAGTATTCTGCAACTAATTGACCTGCCCAAGCCACTTAGAACCTCTGAATTACTGCTTTGAGGCATTTTATATATAGTCTTCTAGTGTACCTGCAGCTTGGGCAGGACATTATGACCCTTAAATACGAAATAGCAGCAGTCAAAGGGTATAGAAAGCTTTATTCAAGAACAAATTACAATGACGATAAATACATAAAATGTTATACTTGTTCCTATACAGAATTATATAGGTGATTTTTCAGGCAAAGCTGTTTCACTAAACCAGAAATGTTCAATAAACCAAAAGTATGAAAAGTTAGTGCTTCTCCTCTCACTATGCTTGAGTGGGAAATTTACTAATCACAGTATTTTAAGTTACTTTTCTTATTTCTTAGGTGTGAGGAGTGCATGAAATAATATTTTTTTCGGTTCATCCACCTGAATAAACAAACTCACTTTGATTTTGAGATGCAAATCTTAGGCAATGTTTTGGTTAGTACTATCTGTTTACATACAATTTATTATGACACAGTTTTCCTGCAGTCCAATTGAAGAAAATTTAATATGATTAATTTGGGTAGGATCTGTACTTGCAAGTTGTTGAGGAAGCTAGCTGTATGTTAAGGAGTTGTTCAAGCACAGAGACATTAAGATCAACTTCTGTGGTACTTACATAGAATTAAAGAATTGTCTAGGTTGGAAGGGACCTTTAAGATCATCTATGTCAACCATCAACCTAACCCTGACAAAACCATCACTAAACCATATCTCTCAGCACTGCATCTACCTATCTTTTAAATACTGCCAGGGATGGTGACTCCACCACTTCCCTGAATAGCGCATTCCAATGCTTGACAACCTTTTCAGGGTAAATTTTTTTCCTACTATCCATCCTAAACCTCTTGTGGTGCAATTTGAAGCCATTTCTTCTTTTTCCTTGGGAGAAGAGACCAACCCCACCTCTCTAAAACCTCCTTTCAGGGAGTTATAGAGAGTGATAAGGTCTCCCCTCAGCCTTCTCCAGGCTGACCAAGCCCATGTCCTGCAGCCTCTCCTTATAAGATTTGTTCCTCAGACCCCTCACCAGCTTTGTTGCCCTTCTCTGGACATGCTCCAGCACCTCAGTGTCTTTCTTGTAGTGAGGGACCCAAAACTGGACATAGAACTCGAGGCAGGGCCTCACCAGTGCCAAGTAACAGGGTGATGATCACTTCCCTAGTCCTACTGACCACACTGCTCCTGATACAAGCCAGGATGCTGTTGGCCTTCTTGACCACCTGGGCACACTGATGGCTCATATTCATCTGGCTGTTGACCAACATCCACAGGTTGTTTTCTGCCAGGCAGCTCTTCTGCACCATTAATACCTTATTTACTAGTCCTTCAGCATGTGAAAATGTTTTCACGTTAATTTATTGCAAATAAGCTTACAAATATTTCTGAGGAGGGCTCCTCGTGTACCTACTAAATGCATGCTGTGAGTTTACTTAGGTTTGGGATTTGGAGAAGGGTGGGGGAAAGTCTCCAGTAGCAGGTGTTGCAGTGGCCTTTCATTCTTCTGAGATACAAAGTTAGTTTGATAGGCAATTGGGACAGCACCTTCCAAACTCTTTTGGTTAGAGGATAAGTCAAAGGGGAAACGAGTTCTATCAGTTACAACCCACTGGAGAAACAGCCAGTTTAGTGTGTAGTTAACACTACTGTGGTGTCTGAGGTCAGCTTTTCTAGCTTGTCAAATAAAGGTGTGTTTGCTTATAGCTGCCTTGGTTGCAGTTGGTCTTGGTTGCAGTTCTAGCTGTGAAAGAGTGTGTGCTCAAATGCAGGGAGTTTTGCTGTGGAATCAGTGAGAGGCTGGCTGAGAGTTTATATGCCAGGGTCAAGGGGCAGCCAGCAAGAGGACATAATCATAGAATCATAGAATGGTTAAACTTGGAAAGGACCTTGAAGATCATCGTGTTCCAACCCCCCTGCCATGGGCAGGGACACCTCCCACTAGACCAGGTTGCTCAAAGCCCCATCCAGCCTGGCCTTCAACACTTCCAGGGATGGGGCATCCACAATCTCCCTGGGCAGCCTCTTCCAGTGCCTCACCACCCTCACAG